>CABFWB010003836.1:28194-70236 GCA_902151455.1 Timema bartmani | reverse complement strand
CTGGTTTGCGTTGGTTAGTCCAGTCCCAAAGTAAAACAGACCAAACCACATAGCTGGAGTGTTCCAGACAAAGTTTTGTTTGTATTTGTTTGTTCTATGCCATAAGAAACCAGACCAAATCACAGATCAAGGGTGTTCTAGACAAAATCTGGTTTGCACTGGTTTGTTCTGTCCCAAAGAAAACTAGACCAAACCACAGATCAAGAGTGTTCCAAACAAAGTCTGATTTGCATTGGTTTGTTCTCTTCCAAAGAAACCCAGACCAAACCACGTATCAAGAGTGTTCCAGACAAAGTCTAGTTTGCAATGGTTTGTTCTGTCCCAAAGAAAACCAGACCAAACTACAGATAAATAGTGTTCCAAACCAAATCTGGTTTGCTCTGGTTTGTTCTGTTTCAAAAAAACCCAGACCAAATCACAGATCAAGAGTGTTCCAGATAAAGTCTGGTTTGCATTGGTTTCTTCTGTCCCAAAGAAACCCAGACTAAACCCCAGATCAAGAGTGTTCCAGACAAAGTCTGGTTAGCAATGGTGTGTTCTTTTCCAATGAAACCCGGACAAAACCATAGATCAAGAGTGTTCCAGACAAAGTGTGGTTTTACACTGGTGTGTTCTGTCCCAAGGAAAACGAGATATAACCATATACACGGAGCGTTCCAGACCAGGTCTGGATTGCAATGGTTTGGCACATACCACCAAGAAACAGATCAAACCACAGACCCAAAGTGTTCCAGACAAAATCTGGTTTTCATTGGTTTGGTCCTTCCCAAAGAAAACCATTTTAAACCACGGACCCTGAGTTTTCCAGACAATTTCTGGATCCCATTGGTATACTCTATCCCTGGGAGAAGCTGACAAATCCATAGCAGTTCATACATGAGTAATGGTCTGGATTTCCTTGGTTTTCCTTGGACCTTAAATAACCATACGAAACCAAATACGGTTTTCCTTGGTTTACTATGGTATACTTCTGTGCTTGCTTTTCCACCAGGGTGTAGCTATACATTTCTCTTTCATTATTTCCCAAATATTTCTGCACAAAGCTGTACTATTTTACTTGCAGTAGATCTACCAATTCTGTAACTGTAATGTATGTCTTTAAAACTGCATCCACTGGCAAAATATCTGAAACAAAAATTATTGTTGCAGGGCAAGATGTCATGTAAAAGTGGAAAACAATCAGAGAAATATATATGTATGAAATCTCAAAAAGAAATCACTATACTATAATTCAGGTACCGGTGCCAAGAAAGTGAAAAGCTATGTATACGGAGAGCAATTATCATTTCTGAGCATGTATCCACGGGCTACAAATAGTAATATTGAAAATGGAAATGAAAATGAAAATCAAGACAATGACGAAGCAGCTAAGGAACATCACAATAACACAATAACACGGAAGGAGACAGTATTGATTAAAACCCTCACACAGCCATTTCGTCAACATCAAATAAACCAGCTAAAAAGAAGTATACTAAGTAACTTAGAAGATAAATTGTTAGATTTTATGCAAGCTCACAAGCTAAGAAAGAACACACCTGAAGAAGAAGATCTTGCCCTTTTTACTCGATTCTTCCTATAGTCCTATAGTATTACCTTTAGATGCCAAACAATGCAGTTTCTTCAGAATTTAAAAAATGTATCACCCCACGCCTACCTCAAAGTGAATTTCATACGACATATTCAGCGGATCTTTCATCAGCATCAGCAAGTTCCTACTTTTCATATTTTTTGTCATAAGATGAGTCCTTTTAACCAATGGCCCTCATACTAATATGTTTTTTTTCTCTTGTGTCATTATTATATTCTGTATTATTTTGTTTAGTAAAGTACTTACCTTGTTATAACCAGCATCTCTTCAGGTGATGCCTTATGTGATCTTTTAAACAGAATAATAGTTTATCAAATGAGCTTGGAAAAATTTTGGGATAGTTGAAAAATTTATTATGATCTGATTCAAGACGGGCATATAAAATATAATACTTGCCATCCAGATATCGTTCACTATTTATAGGATGAATACACACCCTACTCTCTTTGCGTTTTGTTATTAAATATTTATCTACCATATAAGAAACAGTACAATTTCACTAACGTCCATCTTACCTTCACGAGTCTTTCAAATGCTGACTTTCGTATGTTGTCCAAACAACGCGCTTTAGAATATACGCACGTTACAACGCGCGTACACAATACGTTCGTGTGTACCTAGCCTTAGCGCAATAATTTTCTAATGCCATTGAGTAAGTAAATAAGTAAGTCTCTCAAAAAGTTGGTGTTATTTATTTTTAACCTCTAACGATAAATGTTTGTTCAGCATGATCTATCTCCATCATTTTAGACTCAATAGTCAATATCTACCTTTTTTTTTATTGGTTTAAATTTATAAATGAGGAATTTAATAGCAATTAAGATGTCGAAAATTTTAACTGGAAGTTGAAATTTTAATATGAAGTGTTGACCTTTGTGGACCCAATATCGATCTTTTTTATTGGTCCACATATACGAATGAGGACTTTAATTATTTAAAAATAAAATTATAAAATTTAAACCCGGGAGTAAAAAATGCTCTACGTAAGTATAGCGCAATTTTTGTTCGGGTTTGCTGGTGTATATTATCACGTTTCACATATATTACGAGTTTTGAGTAAATATCTCCATTTTTAAACAATGGAGTGAGAAAGTCCATGCGGAGTTCCGTAGCACTTATTTTATTATTATTTTAGAGTTCTGGTAAACTGGATTACAAATAAATAACTTTTGAATTATTTATTTTTTCTTCTATATAAATAACTAGTATTTTGTAATAAATTATGTTTTAATATCATGTTCTATATACACATATTTTAATGGTTCCTCAATTAGAAAGTATACATTTTAAAGAACTGGAACTAGGACATAATCTTCTTACTGAACCGAATAAAACAGAAACTTTTATATTTCTAGAACTGGGACCTTTAAAATTTTGCTTGGAGAACTGGAAAAGTAACCCAAACCGATTAGTTTTTCAGTTCTACTCCCTGATTTATAAGCATCGTAAATATTTATTTTATAACACGTGATACTTTTTTACGTTTGATGTTCCAATACACACTATTTTAATTTAATAATAATTTATTGACGTCTCATCAAGATACAAAAAGAAAGAACATTAAAAACATAATAAGATCAAGTAGGGCCTAAATTAAAACAAAATTAAAATCAAATATGACTTAAAATGACAACACCATAAGTTTTTTTAGCCAGCATCTAATTAAACATTGATATTTAATTGAGCAAAACTCTTATTTTTTAATTATTATTTTTATCTAGAAAGAATTATGTGGAATCTTACATCCTTCTTTTGCGGTGTTCTACATTCAAAAGCACAACAATGTGACATAAATTCGGGAACTTAGTGAAAATGTATCAAAATAAATATATTTCCCTCGAGAGCCCAGCAGTCTACTTCATGCCAGCTAGATAAGTGGTAAGCGCTGGAGTCACGTGGCCCAATCACACTCCACCTTTGATGGTATATGTCATGACAATTGATGTTCGTACTCTTACTACACAGATCTTTCTTTAGTCATACCTTCTCACTATTGCCATCAACGGCTAAACACGGTGCCCTTATTGGCATTGGTTAGAACCTCTCCTCTTATTCTCATTAGCTTATACTTCTCAAGTCCATGTAAATGCATAAAAAGTTAAAGTTAAATCTACTTTATTAATTGTTCAGAATTTTTTTGTTCTAGTTGTGAACGCTTTCATTGAGAATAATGTGTTAATGTGTTGTAACTTTATACTTATCATGTACTATTTACTATTAGTTATTCATTACTCATTAATTTAAACCCAGGCTTACTCAAACATATAGATATGTTTCCTTCGTTTCTAGCAAATGGCGAAAATGACCATCACGTTTTGGTTCACGTAAATGTTCCTGCAATTCTACTGAATGTCTACCCGATATAAATGAGATTTTGACCATGAAATTAATTGAAAGTATGTCATTGAAATTAGTTTTCAGCCAAGTTCATTGTACCTGTAATACTAATATTTTTTAAATATTTTTCTCAAAATTAGCTTAAATTCACAACTATCCTCAAGTGATGATATATTTTCAAAATTAATATTAAAATCACAGAATCTAAGATGAGTACTCTAATAAAGAATGCGTCAAGGATGTGTTTTGCCATTATTTTTTCTCTTTTACTATTATTTGGTCATGAATATTTATTTATAGTGCATGAAAAAGTAATGAATTGTGGTTTGCATAATTCAGTAGATACATAGAGCTCACTGGGTCATCCTTAGTAGAATTGTAATATATTTATAGTTTAAACCTCATTTAAAACTAATATTATTCTTTTTATTCCATACAAAATATGGCATTAATCCTTAGCATTGAACATATTTCAGATTAACTTTATAAAACATTTGACGAGCGCTTGACAGTATAGGGAAAATTTAAAATGTTTGACAGATTTGTTAAAAACAGAAAGCGTCTCATAATTGAGCGGGAAAGTGATTGCTTGAGTTCCTTCTTGTTTTGTGTATACACTTTACCGCGTAAACCTGTAATATTAATTCTCTTTTATTTCTGTATAAACTTGTTCATTTTAGAATAATATATTACATTTCTTGAATTTATATTTATTTGTTGTAATATAAAATGTATATTCAGGTAAGGACAATTGATTGCAAACGTACAGAGACGCTAAACGTTTCGAAGAAAAGTACTGTGAATGCTTTGAAAGTTTTAGTGGAGAAAAGTTTTGGGATAAAACGTGATAAGCAACGACTGTTTTTCAGCGGTAAACAGGTAAGTCACTCATTCATAGGCTTTTAAAATTGGTACAGAAATAAAATATTTCATAGTAGTATTAAGGAATTGAGAGGGAAAATTAAGTTATATTAGTTTTGGAAATGTATAAATGAACCTATTCAAACATTCACGTGACATCTTGAAGAAAAAAGGCTGTATCTGAAAAGTCTTGAGGATCCTTGAGTTATAGACTTGATTAATTCACACTTAATATCAAAGACTGAATTAGACTATTCAAAAGGCAACAAGCCTTGCTACATCCTTGGGACTGCAGTGTTGCTACCTAAAAATGACCTTAGAAACTATATCAAACATCATCTATAAGATTTAATTAAAATAAATTGCCTATGGTGTTTAATTTCGACACCATTTTACTGTTAGCGTCGACTTTTCAAATGGCTTTATGAAAATTAAAGCATATCAATAAACATAGTGCTTCTTTTGATAATAATAATAATAATAATAATAATAATTGTGGGCATCGATTGATTGATTAACTTTTTAAATAACCTCCTTCTTAATATTATAAAACTTGCTGCTTTTAAAGCATCCCATAATTTAAAATGGCAGGCGTCATAAAGCTAGCAGACAAAAAGAGATTAATAAATGAATAACCACTGAAACACCTCACCAAGGATATGTCGATGACATATTGCTTCTGTTCTTTGAGTCAAGGACGTGTGAAGGGTGTATCGGNGTATCATTGGTGACAATTTGGAGGGATCTACACTTTGTCACATGATTACCAATGGGAGTGGCAAGGGTACATATCATTACAACAGCGCGTAAGTAGATAATTCTGATACAGCCATAGTTGATGCCCTGAGATTTTTTTTTCTTTTATATTTTACAATATCTTCACAAACTCAGTAATAGGCCCACCATATAGTACCTATGAAATTGTTCACATTACGTGTTATTAAAATGACATAGAAGTATTAAAATTCCCTTTATCGATTTGTCAGACCTCCGTCTTTTTCCCATTGACCACTATGATAAAACAAATATATTTGTTTGAAGTTCATCCATTTGTATTTGCAATTTAGCACTGTCCCTAAAACAATCGGGTCAACCCACAGACGTTAACATAATTTTTAAATTAACCAAATAAGATACCAGTTTAATCCTAAATATGATATAATCACTGATATGGTATTTTTATTTCTTGGTAAGTAACATTGCTGGTCAAAAACCCGGACAATTTCGCCTTTGTAATAAAAAATTCACCAGGACAAATATTGTATGTCTCAAAAAGAGGACATGTTTGGGTAAAAGAGGATGTATGGTGGTCCTGCTCGTACATAATTTATTGACTATATGCAGTGGACTCTGCTGTAATTTATTTTGTCAATAGGTATTTACTCATTGCATTCAGCATAAGTTTTATAGCCTATCAAGGTATACTTTTCGTGACTAAATTCGGATGCTCCTAATAGTACAATTTAGTCATTTTATTAGCTGATAAATTAGTTAAATTTTACTTAGATCCAATAAGCTAGTGCTTTTAAAATAAATAAGCCTGGATAAAGCGCAAACATCCTGTTTGGGACTTTTTAATATGTCATGATAAAATGTTTTATGTCACTATTTTATAAAAATGAGTAAGGGTAATTTAATTGAAGGGAATAGTACGCAAAGAGGACAGATACTAAATACTTTTTCTATGTCATATTATATATAAAATACTTTTTATCATCTATGGGCTACACTGAAACAAAAGCAAATTTCCAATAATAACAAAATTATTCTGTTTTGCTTTAGGCCTACTTCTCCACGACTCACACAATTTTAGACCAGTTCGGTCCATTGCTAGACCAAGATTATTTTCTTTTAAAGTACCGATGAAACTGCTCCCTACTCTGGCGGCGATAGCAAAAACCTTATCACATAGGACGCAACAATTAACATTGTAATAGTTTTGTAGAAAGTACACAAAGAGGGTAGAACTCTTTTGAAACCTTTTCTTTGTCCTATTTGGAATTCTTTTTATCAAATTATATACAAACAATAGAAAGCTTGGTTGAATAACAAAATAAATAGGCACATTGCAAAATATTATATATATATATAAATAATTAAAACAAAACTCATCCAAAACACGAAATAAACTGTTCATAGTTGGTGTAGGCCTACCATTCCCTTAATTACAACTGGGAATCTCACAATGGCGTCATAGATATCTAAGCGCCAATTATATAAATAGGTATATTTTAGTTTACAGTAATTAATATACGGTATTTCAAATCCTAACCAAACTTGACTTATACTTTCATGCACCGATAAATAAAAAGATTGCTAGGTCTAAAGCTTTAATCGAAAGGTTAGGTTTTACTAGGATGAAATAGTGAATATGAAAAAGGTATTAAAATAATTTTGGTGATATGCTGTGAGATACTGGTATTGATTTAAATATTTACGTTCTGCTGTGAGTTTGGCTAGTTTTGTTTTATTTTATAATTATATACGGTACTTTTTTTTAAATGACAGCCCATTACTGCAATTTTTTATATCATTGGAAACTTGGAATTGAAAAAAATCCCACCTCATAAAACATTTGGCTATATCCTGTAACAAAACGTGGAACGGGTCAGTTTGAGAACTTGTGTAGATGTCCATCCACATAAATCTAAAATATGTTTGATAACCAATTAGAAACGTAAAAGTCAGAATTTTCAATTAAATAATAATTATCTTATGAGGCATTTTTTTGATATAAAAACATTTAGTACATGTGGTACTGGTAATGAAACTACCAGAAGAAGACTGTCTCACATTCCATTCAAAACTGGGAACCTCTCAGTCTACAATGTTTTCAGAGATATCTTGGTGCACAATATTTCATATGTTCATAATGAAAACCATCCAAAGATAACTTAATTTAACTGACTGGCGTCACCACCACCTTATTGGGAGGGGGGGGACACACACACCTTAACCCTTTCCTGGCCCAAGCGCTAGAAAGCACTCGCCGTTAATTTGTTATTCCTGGCCTAAACACTCAAAAGCGCTCGCCGTATTTCGGCACACTCTAAGCCATCTGTTGGGCTATTTACTAACTATTTTATATTTAGTTGTTATTTTTGACTATAGAGGTCTATCTTGTATGAAATTAATTATTTTCTTAGCATTGTTAGTTTTGCTTTAGAATGGCCTCCTTACAAGATGATATGATTGTTTTGGAGCTCAATAAAGACGTATCTCACAGTGGATCTGATAGTTCTGACAATAACAATATTGAGTGTAATGATGATAATGAAGATCCTGAATTATTTGATAAAAGTGATGGTGAGCTGGAAAACAATTTAAATGGGGCAGTGATTGTGCTGGTGCTGTAAGAGGCGTTTTCAACCACCTTTGTTGACATTTACTGACAGGCTATCATTTGATGTTCCAAATGAATATGTGGGCAATACTGGTCCTGTAGGTTCCATTGAACTATGTTATATTAAACTAGTGTTAGGTAATAACATTTTTCAGCACTTTGCCGAAAATACAAATAAATATTCCAAATTTAGGCAACAAAAAATAGGTAAATTGGATCGAGAGTTGTATGAAATGATGGTCTACATAAGAGTATTGGTTTTTATGGGTGTATTTGATTTGCCAGAAACATCTGATTACTGGAACAGCTCAGACATTGACTGCATGACCTGCCCCTCTGCAGAATTGATTGTTTTCTTGAATACCATCAGGAAAGGGGAGCTGTAGTTGAAAACTAATTGTAAATATTAATTAAATAATTAGTTTGGACTATAATATGTAGTTCCTAGTAATGTCAATGTGATCCTTAATATAATAAGTTGTTTCTAAAAATGTCAGCATAACATGTTAATTACATCCTGAGTTATTGCTTATAGCATAGACTCATGTGCAAATATTCATGCTATCAAAAATAAAGGGGATAGTGGTGGGGAATTGGGCTCTTATAAAAGAGCCGGGAAAGGGTTAAAATAACTCTTAAACACCTTAACTCATTTGTTTATTTAAAAGGCTTGCAAGTGCCATCAATTCTAATAGCAAAGGACATTTGGATAAGTTTTTATTTTTTTTATTAATCCCTCACCCTAGTTTATCAGTTCTTATTTTCCATCCTAATTTCCATTGTACTTTTGTTTATCAAATATGATATATTTCGTTCTTCAGAGCCTTCAGCATGTTTTCTGTTGTCCTTTCTAGACCTAACCCTGGTCTATACTTATCATAAAATAAATATTTAATCATAATAAAGTGTGAATCTAGTTTATAAAAGCTTATCAGATGGCCTTCACACATTTGAAAGTCTAGGCAACTTTTTTTGGCATGCCAGTGGTGCTACTGCAAAATAATGGCATTGGCATTACAAAAACATCATGCCACATGATTACTGCAGGAATGCCCCATTACACCCGCCAACAAGGTGCATGTCGGCTATCTCCCTGAACATGTAGTCCTCCATCTCTGTTCCGCTCTTGCACGACACAAACCTGTCACACCCATTTCCTTTTAGCTCGTTATTTCAAAATCACCCTGTATGCACCCAATTTCGTTTGCATAGCTTTACTTTCAGACTATTCACCTTTAAAATCAGTACTTTTACGTTCTTATAAAGCCATTGTTTCAATTCCAGTTTGGGTTAAACAAACTCTTTTCTATTTATGGTTGTTTTTATTCTTACCTGGAAGCTGTGGGCCCAATTGTTTTGTTATTTTTAGTTTAAGAGTCATTGGAGAGAATAAAAACCATCATATATTCACTAGGGAAATTTAACGTGAAAGGCAAGTGTCGGCCAATCGGCGATAGACTTTCTGTAGAAGGAGGTGGGGGGATTGAGCAGGGTAATGTGCTTTGACTGCCATTATTCAAGTGGGAGTTAAAGTTTCTTACAGATGTACGAGGGTGTTTCAATAAGTATGGTAGCAAGCCCTCTCATATGCATGAAATTATTCAAATAATAAGAGTGTCTTGCTATTTACAAATTATATATACATATATATTTACAATTAAGAGTACATACAACTATTATAGATCAATATATACACGTACGATACTTGGTTACTGCGTCCACGACTCTAGTTTGATACAACCAGTCCCAAACTCATTCACAGGAAGACTACTTTACTACCTGGCTATTTGCACCTGTGTGCCATCACCCCCTCTTTCCACATTCCAGTTACAGAGGTGGGTATGCTCACTGC
This sequence comes from Timema bartmani, assembly GCA_902151455.1. Taxonomy (NCBI): domain Eukaryota; kingdom Metazoa; phylum Arthropoda; class Insecta; order Phasmatodea; family Timematidae; genus Timema; species Timema bartmani. The sequence continues at coordinate 60,252 of CABFWB010003836.1, read as the reverse complement.
ACTCGCAAAATGGTCACTACAGCTATCCGCTACACTATTCCCTTCCATTTTTTTAAGAGGCTATCCTGAGCCACCATAATACATCACACAGAGTTATTATTGTCTTCACAATATCTGGGACATCCCATGCCCTGTGCAGTTTAGGTGAGGTGCAGCCACACACGATCACCAACCTTATAGGCACTACCCATGCACTTCCGATCGTACACATCTTTTTGCACCTGATGTGTTTTACCGAGATATTCTCGTGTCAAACGATGTGCAGTTTCTAAATTTGTTCTTAACTGCTGAGCATACTCTACGACACTGTCGGCAGGCTCTGGTTCTCCATACATCACATCAATTGGTAACCGTACCTCCCGACCGAACATTAGATAGTAAGGGGTGAACTTCGTCGAATCTTGTGGACTGGACCGGTATGCTAGTAGAACTTGTTGCAGGGCCTTGTCCCAGTTGTCCTGAGATTTGTTGACGTACTGGGAAAGCATTGCACATAGAGTTCTATTGAATCTTTCTACCAGGCCATCTGATTGTGGATGGTATGGAGTTGTGCGAGTTTTCTCTATCCCAAGAAGTTGACACATTTCTTGGAATAGCTTAGATTCAAACTGGCGTCCTTGATCTGTATGAAGTTCTACTGGTACACCAAACCTGCAGATGAACTCTTCCACAATGAGCTTAGCTACTGTTGACGCTTCCATATCTGGCATAGCATAAGCTTCCGTCCATTTGGTGAAGTGGTCAGTCACTACAAGAATGTATTTGTTTCCTTGAACTGTCTTTGGCAAAGGTCCCAGAATGTCCGCAGCTACACGCTGGAGGGGAAATCCTGCAAGGTAAGTCCCAAGGGGTGCTCTCAGCTTGGTCGTCGGTGATTTCCTTCTCGCGCACTCAGGACATTCTCTACACCACAGCTCTACATCATTGGTCATCCTCGGCCAATAGAACCTGTGTCGGATTTTCTCTAATGTCTTAGTAACACCTAAGTGGCCCCCAGTAACCGCATCATGCAACGATCTTAAGATATCGGTAGATAGGTGACGTGGTACTACAAGTTGAAGTACATCTGGCTTATTTTCTTCCAGCCAGCGACGGTACAGGAGGCCCCGATGTACTTCTAGTCGTTTCCACTGTGCCCACAAGCTCATGTAGCTCTCTCCTCTACTGGATGCTTCACAGGTGGTTGGCCTCTCCTTGTCTTCCCTCTTTAGTTTAGCAATGTGTCCAATGGCTTCATCAGCGTCCTGTAGCAATCTCATGTCCGTATCTGACCAGTGAAGTGCCCAGCTTGAGTCATCTTGAGATATAGTGGATATCGGCAGTTCCTCCTGCCCACATTGTTTACATGGCAAACGGGACAGTCCATCAGCATTTCCGTGACTCTTTCCAGGACGATGCTCTACCATGAACTCAAATTCAGCCAATTGCTCTAGCCATCGTGCAACTTGCCCTTCAGGTTCTTTAAACTGCTGCATCCAGCGAAGAGAGTTGTGGTCTGTGCGTACTTTAAACCTTTTGCCGTACAAGTAACTCCGGAAATGTCGAGTTGCATACACCAAAGCCAACATCTCTCTCCTAGTTACACAATAGCGACGTTCAGCCTTTGTTAGCGCTCGACTAAGGTAGGATACTACGCGTTCTTCTCCCTCCTGTACTTGACTTAAAACAGCTCCGATGCCTGTCCCACTGGCGTCTGTATCCAAGATAAACTCAGTGTCCATCCTTGGATAGGCAAGAATTGGAGCAGATGTGAGTCGTTGTTTTAGCTGTTTAAAGGCACAATCACACTGTTCACTCCACCTAAACCTCTCTCCTTTTTGTGTGAGCTGATATAGGGGTGCCGCGATGTTTGAAAATCCCTTTACATAACGTCTGTAATATGAAGATAAACCCAGGAATGCTCGGAGTTCAGTGATATCACTAGGTATGGGGTAGTCCACCACTGCACGAACTTTTTCCGGATCAGTGGCCACACCTTCCTTTGAAATAACGTGTCCCAGAAACTTAACAGTTGTTCGAAATAGATTACATTTCGATGGTTTCACTTTTAGGCCAGCTTCCCGTAACCTCTTGAATACCTCACGTAGTCTACTGATGTGCTCCTCAAAGGTTCTCCCAATCACGATTATATCATCCAGGTACACCAATGCCGTATCCCACTGGAGGCCAGATAGAACTAGATCCATCAATCTTTGGTACGTGCTTGGGCCATTACAAACTCCAAAGGGGAGCACCTTGAACTCCCACAGCCCATCTCCTGTTGTAAATGCGGTCTTCTCACGATCCTGAGGAGCAACCTCAAGCTGCCAGTAGCCACTCACCATATCGATTGTGGAAAACAGCCTCACACCTCCTAGAGAGTCCAGTAGATCGTCTATACGAGGGAGGGGATACGCGTCCTTCTTTGTAATCTCGTTCAGCCGCCGATAATCTATACAAAACCTAGTTCCACCATCTTTCTTCTTCACCATAACAACGGGTGAGCTCCATGGGGAGGTTGAGGGTTGAATGACGTCATTTTCACTCATCTCTTTCACAACACTTCTCATTTCCTCCCTACGGTGGAATGGTACTCTTCTCGGTGGTTGGCGGATGGGTGTACTTCCACCCGTGTCAATTTCGTGATAAACTAGATTAGTACGACCAAGGTCATTTGGTCCCCAAGAACACACATCTGGAAAATCGTTCAACATGGCTTCTGCTATGGAACGTTGGGTAGGTGATAGCATGGCCGAGTCTAAATCAAATAAACTAGATGCCTTCTCGCCCCGGGTAGTTTTATCTCCAGTCCCTACCGTCCCTGCCATGACGCATGGCATCAGTGATCCAATATGTGTTCCACTATATAAAGTCACAGGTTGTGGGTGTGGATTTAGCAATCTCACTGGAATAGCCTTGTCCTTGGAAGATACTAAAACGCGAGCCGCGAAAACTCCATGTTTCTCAGAAAGGTGACTGTTTGTTTCTAATACCCCCATCCCCATGTCCGCACTGACTGCTGCTTGGAGCACCACCTCATGTCCACTCGGTATCACGATTGTCTCTTTCAAAGTCACCCGGCACACTCCGGGCTGTGGTTCCCCTAGTGTTTGATTTAGGGGTACTTCCCCTTCACCCACACGCATTATTCCTTTCGAAAGCAAAACATCGCATCTGTTTCTGCGTAAGAAGTCAGTGCCTATAAGGCACATCTGTGTCAGTCCCTTTGCAACAATCATTTCCTGTGTTACAAAATAGCTTCCTATTCTAACGGGTACACTCATATGATCACCACTTGCATTTATAACTGACCTGTTCGTTGACTGAAGTTTGTCATTTGACGCTCGTCGCCAAACTTTCTCATTTATGAGAGAAACAGCCGCTCCAGTGTCTATCAGTAAATCTATAGGCTCGTTCCACAATTTACCCTCCACGAACACGGCCGAGCACTGTTCCACACTTCCTACTACAACGCGGTACTGTTTTGAATCGGAAATTATTGCCGGTGTGGTTTCAGGCACACTGGCACGCACTAGTTGTTTTGTTTCTTGTGCTTACTACACTTTGCCTGAACATGTCCAAGTTCACCGCATTGGTAGCATTTTATTTCTCGTCCGCGTTGACATTGCTTCATTGTCTGAATGATACCTGCAACACTTTTCAAAGATTCACAAACATCGCGGACGGCATTCATTGTCTGCATCACCATGTTCATCATATGTTCCCAAGCTACAATACATACACTTATAATCAATATTACGGTTTTGGTATATAGATTATTTTTCCACACGTTTCCCATATTTGTCCAAGCATTCATTACACCAAGGCATCTGTCTTGTCATAGAAGAAATTCGTGTCAAGCGCCTGAAGCCAGGACATGACAGTTTGCTGAACTTTATCATCGGTCACAAATCGCTTTCCAGCCAGGTGCTTCTTCAATGGTCCGAGGAAATGAAACTCCCTAGGTGCCAGGTCAGGACTGTTGCAAGGATGGTCCAGTGCCGTAACAACTCACGTGTGCGGTTGTCAGTGGTGTTATTGTGGAGCAATACAATGCTCCCTATCACCAACCTAGGTAGTTTACAACAGGAAACACACCTTTATGGTCCCAAAACACTGTAATCTGTGGAGGACACAAGCTCATCTGGAAAGTTTGTCCTGCCGGTATCAAAGTCATGACATGACGTTGGCATCGTTAACCCCATCAAGTTGGTGTTGCAGGGATCTGCACATCAATGTTTGGCCATGTTTCCGCTAGCCCTGTCATTTTACAACTTATGTTTGACGTTATGACTGGTGCGGTCAAGTGTCCTTGAGAGGAAGCAGTGATCTACTCCAACCTGACAGGAGCTCTGAATTAAGTGAGGACAATTACGCACATGAGAGGTCTTGTTACCTTAATTAACGAAACACACTCGAATATTGTTTTACCTCCTGCTTTAATGGGAAATTTACTGACTTGATTGTACTTATCATTTATAATGTATTTTAAGAAGGAATCTTTATATTTGTTATGTGATTTTATTTTTCTTCATAAATCTCATTTCATCTAGAATATATTTTGTTTACTTCGTCCTGAATATATAATGACATCAATTTACTCTTCAGTCTTACTTTATTCTAACATAACCAACAAAGTATAAAATGTCTGTTTCCCCACCAAGTAAAAACTCCTCGGCAATGGAGTTGTTTGTATTCTAACAATTATAAAACTGAATGCCGTGGATGATTTAACAATGAAACATTTCTCAAACCCTCCCACCCCCTTACAAGAACATGTTCTTAAAATTAGAGTGAAACTAATTTTTATAAATAGTAAATACTTTTGATAATAAAGTTTAAAAAACAGAACTAACCAAACATGATTTAAACATAAGAACAACATTCAAATAAAAATAAAATAAGAAAAATAACTAAATGGTTTCAACACTCATGTCTTAAAAGACATTAAAGTTACACTGACAGTTACAAAAAAGCTAATAAACTTGACATTATAATGAGCAAATATTTCCTCAAAATAAGGCTCTTTAACGTTAACTATCCTAAGAAAACGTAAGAATCACAAGTAGTTAGAAATGTGAATTGTTTCATATTTTGTTTATTAGTCCTTAATGTAATAATCACCCGCATGATCACTTATTCTGTTCCAATTTCATTCCTCTATGCGCATTGTATGGGCTCTCACTAGAAATGACCAAATTACAAAATTTATTTCAATTTAATTTTTAATGCTTATAAAAGTTGATGTTCATACTTTAAAATGAAAAATAAGGTGGTTAACATAATAAATTCTTCGTAAACAGCATGAAACAGTAACTGCTTTTTTTATTTACATGTGGGAAGTTTGGTAAAGTATTTATTGCAATGTTGATCAATGCTGATATTAGACAGGTTAACCAACATAATGGCTAAATAGTAACTAATGCTAGTTTTGTAGTTGAACATATTAATACAAGTCTAAATAACTCAAGTTTGAAAACAATTAATATGTATTCTCAATATTAAATCTATTTTAGCTGAAATTATAATTTTAGAAAGGGAGGGACCATTTAGAAATAGTAAAAATAATTATTATTCAAGTATTTAGTGATCTATTTATTTTTCTATTTTAATTGCCTTGTCATGGCAATGCAACTTCAATCGAGGATAATTCAAAATGGATAAAAATATTTAATAAGTTTAGAGGTCGAAAGTAGTTTTAGAGCTATATTACGTTATTAATGTGAAATTTGATATTATTTTACTAATTTGTTAAGATACCAAATCAATCATAAGGGGAAATGCGGAGCGCATCTAAATTAAATAGCCTACACTTCCCATTTCATTTTAAAAAGTGATTTGTATGTAAGTACATCAAGAGGAAGCTCGAAAATGACGAGCCTACAAAACTGTCGATCTTGATCCTGAGCTCTAATGATGAGTTTGGCTCGAAGCTCGAAATCTGAGTACTCGCAGACTCTTGATTTTTATTGTAGATGGTCACAGCGACCATTTTATTTTACTATCTTAACTAAAATAATAGCTAAACATAATGTTTATTATTTGTAGGTAAAAAGTGTATTGTCTGTTTCACATAGGAAGCCCATTACTTGAAAAATGGAAATTCATGTTGCCACAATGGCCACAATAGTGGCAGGCAATGTTGTATTTACGTCCTTCATTATTATCAGTTTATTGTTCGAGACAACCGGCTACAATTTGTCAGTTTCTTCCATTTCTATCTATGAGGTGTGTCCAGAAAGTAAAGATAAAAATATCATAGCATATACAAATAAATGTTTTTTACTAAACTTTTACTGAAAACTACTTACATATGAATAATTTTATTTTTCCACATATTCACCACCATTGTCCAAACATTTATTAAGCCGGAGAGTCAAATTCTGTATCCCCAAGTCATAAAAGTCTGCCGCTCGTCCTTTGAACCATGTTATGACTTCTTCTTTAACCTCATCATCATCATCGTTGTCGTCGAATTTTTCCCACCCAGATGTTTCTTCAGGTGAAGAAATAAGTGGTAGTCGCTAGGTGCAAGATCTAGATTTTAAGACAGATGATCCAAAACATCCCAAATGAAAATGTTAAGCATCTCAGTGATGGCATGTGCAGTGTGCAACCAAGCGTTGTCATGGAACGGGCAGATGCCATCAGACAACATTCCCTTCCTTTTCTGAATGGCCCGCTGAACCCGTCTCAAGGTCTCACAATATGCATTGACATTAATTGTTGTTCCAGGAGGCATAAAGTCAACCAGGAGAATTCCTCTTCTGTCCCAGAAAACTGTAGCCATGATTTTGTTGCTGAAGTCGACATTTTGAATTAGTTGGTTTTGGGAGAATGAATAGGGCGTCATTGCAATGACTGCTGCTTCGATTCAGGATTGTGGTGATACACTCAAGTTTCATCCCCAGTCACAGTAGAATCCAAAAACTCATCGCCATCCTCTGCGTAACGCGTGAGCGCAGAAACCATCCGCTTTTCTTGTGTCCATCCGTTAACATTTTGGGCACCCAGTGCATGCACCATTTTTTGTAACCTAATTTTTTTGTCACGGCTTCATGAATCGTAGTCTTGGGCACTTCAGGAATTATGTCATACAACTCTTTTATCGTCAAACGCCGATTTGCACGAATTTCTCTTTCAATTCTTTGAAGGACTTCGGAGATCAAAGATGGCCTACCGCTCCCTTGATCTTCGTGAACGTTAGTCCTTCCAACCGAGAATTGGAAGCTCTTCTAAATTTTTTAAATAATATAATTCGGTTATAATAACCTTCTGATAAGTAACTTTTTTTAAATATTTTCTATAGTTATTTGAAAGAGTTTATAGCGATATAAATGGCATTATATTCCGCGCGCCAAAACAGCGTGTGCCATGTTGTGTTCGTCTGACGTCACTCTTGAGTAGTGTGCGCAAGTGAGAAGAAAGGCTCTTTGTTAACTTAGTTTGCTGTGTTATTTCTATTTCGTTTTCGTTATTATTTCGTGTGATCTTAATATATTATAATAATTGTAAATTGTGTATATTTTATCGTTTGTTATCTTATATAAATCATTTATTAGCCGGTCTTTCCGTGTAATTATGTACTTTTAACATTATTTATTCACAATGGCTGCAACTAAAAAATCTTATAGATGGTGCTTTGTACCATTGTGTGCAAACACAACCATTTCTACTACAGATAAACTATTTATTCATGTACCTAAATACATTCGAAGGAAAAAATCCTGGATAAAAGCAGTAAGAAGAGATGTAAAATACATCAATTAAATCCAAGCCTCACAAACGTTTTGTTGTGAAGATCATTTATATATATATTAAATATTAAACACAAAATAGGATCTGCAATGTTTGTTTTATTTATAAGTTAGCGGTAATATAATGATAGTCCATAATTATACAAGAAACTAAACTAACTTAAAGAGGCCAATTTTCTTTCTTAGAACACACACTCTTAATTTTTTGACAGGCCAAAATAATCATACAGAACCATCGACCTTGTACTTGTAGGAGTCATTACCTAAGAAAGCTTTTCTCAGCAAAGTAGATTGACATTAATAGTTTTAGATAATTAATTAATCAAAAGGTTTTTCCTTTCTGCAAAAGTTTTATATTTGTAGACATACGTGTTCACACGATTTAATCGTATTGGCTTAGAACGAGGAAGAAAATGTTGTCTGAAAATGCACCCTAGTTTCGGTCGGGACACATGACCGGCCCTGTCTCAGCTCGGTCTTTATGTAGTGGGTGACTTCGAGATGTCCTGTAACTTTTTAAAATTGAGTGAAGCTTTCCCACCATAGATGCTTTGGCCATGGGAAGCACAGGTGTTGGAAACAGATCATCTAACCACGGTATTTTTTACCAGTATTTTATTTTGTGTGTCGCATAAACCAATAAGGGACTTGTTTTCGGAATTTCAAACATAATTAGTATTTTCGAGCTTTGAATACGTCTTTATACCGCTTCACACGTGCAACGACTAGGAAAATAAATCGTTGAATAGTTTTTTTAGCACCGCGTCCTACAGCTGTTCAGTTTATAAGCATAGCATGTCCTAGTCACGATTAAGTGTTAGGAATGAGGAAGTTGAATTAATAAGAAGTGTACCCACATTTGCGTGGAGGGAGAGTGGAAAATAATTTAGGAAAACACACCCTGATCGGAATTCGATTGCGAACCAAGAGCGGGAATAAACTTGATCCGGTCATGTATGTACCGGCCTTTAGCGTGAAGGAATGTGAGGTCATGTATGTACCGGCCTTTAGCGTGAAGGGATGTGAGGTGAAGAAGGTCTTCAGAGATTAAAGATGGCCTACTGCTCCTTTGTTCGTCGTGAACATTAGTTGTTCCTCTCAAGAAGTCACGGCACCACTTCGTCACAGTTTGTTGATTTATGTCACCATAAACAGCAGAAATTTGTTTGTGAATTTTTGCTGGGCTTCTATGTTCATAAAATGTATCACAGAACGAAATTCACATTTGGCGGGATCTTGGATTGGTGCTGCCATTTTAATAATGTGTCACTCGAAAAAAAACTATTCTCGTACTTACAAACCAAAGTGAAAGGAAATCCAAAAGGATCAAGGTCAACACCAGTCTACTCACAACAAGCATTTATAAACTCCTCCTAGCGGCATCAACACGATGTATCTTTACTTTCTGGAAACAACTCGTGGATACCTTTCTTCATCATTCATGGCCCTCCAGTCATCCCTCTTCTGGATGTCTTCCTTTACAGCGCCTATCCAGCTTTTTCTCAGTCTTCCTTTTGGTCTTCTCCCAGTTATCTCCTCCATTCACTTCCTCGCCACTCTTTCGGTCTCCATTCTTTTTACATGCATGAACCATTTCATCCTTGATTTGACGGTTTTTACAAATAAGGGTTCTTTACCGTTAGTCTGAGTATGTTTAACATAATTTCTTTACTTTGTCCCTCTTAATCTTTAACAGCGTGATGCTAAGGAATTACATTTCGTGGCTTGTATATGGCTTTCTTCTAGTTTGGATACGTCTTTAGTCCGTTTAGTTAATAGTGTAAAGATAAATAATAGAGTAATCCATAAGTAAGAATTATTGGAAGCTTTTGATAATATTTTTAGCTAAACTTTATAAGTAATAAGCCTAATAAGACATTTCTAGAATGCAAAATTTTAGTGTAGTTTTAATGTTGGTGGTTGAATGAGCTTTATAAAAAAATGAGGGTTTAGCTCTAGGAGTTAACTAACGCTCACCAAATCTCCTCCCCCTGAATCAACATTGCTGAATCGTTTCTTACTAGATGATTCGGAGGAGAGGTTGGTTGGTTGCTTGGAGCGCTTCACACGCACCTCCAATTTCTTATGGAGCTGCTCTGCTTCCTTCAGGCTTGTCTGAAAAACAAACCAGCTAAGTTAAATTTCTACTACTTGTATAGATCACCGTAGGATAAAAACAACAGAAGCTAGTTCTCAAAAAATATTAAGTTCAAAATAAAAAATAAAGTTCTAAATACTTAAATTTTAAACTTGAAAATGAGCAATTTCTTTTTTTTTTTTTTCGTTTGGTAATAAGCTGGAGTTTCCCCTCAACTAAGACCATTCTTGGGTACGGCAGCTATTTTAAATGTCTTGATGAAGAGACAGACACATTTTGACTAACAAGTGTGGATAGTAACAAGAACTATACAGCTAGATGAAGTATATCTGAGAGAATTAAAGAATGTAATAAAATCTTACAAGTGTGAGACAAAGGGAGACAGGGGAGGCAGCCTACGGTTGTGTAGGAGACAGACAGACAGTTCCTCCAAGTGTAATTTAGGGTGTATTTCATACCCGTAGTCACGTCTTGTGCCGAGTTTACTCGACCCTTTTGTGTGTGTGCTGCGCTGCAAGGTCGCGGCTGGTCTCGAGCTCATCACGGTACTCTCGGTACTAGGCTTGTTGAGAGCATGTCAGGGTCATTGCGATCAAGGTTATTGCATCGGCAGGCGGGCACGGAGATGAGGTTTCCTCTGACGTACAGTCGTGTAACCGAATCAACCAAGGGGTTGAATTAGAGCCCTGAATAAAGACTTGAGTGACTACATCCTGAATGCCTTCTTCGTACAACCCCTGGCATGTTGTGCCACGAACCCCTACTATCGGCACAGGTGTCAACAGGGGCTGACACATTGTCTCCCGTAGCGTCAGAAGGGTCCATGAGAGGTGTGGCACAGGTGTCAACAGGGGCTGACACATTGTCTCCCGTAGTGTCAGAAGGGTCCATGAGAGGTGTGGCACAGGTGTCAACAGGGGCTGACACATTGTCTCCCGTAGCGTCAGAAGGGTCCACAAGAGGTGTGGCCACAGTATGCAGCAGTAATATAAGGCATTAGATGCAAGGGAGACCAGGACAGTGGAGGCTATGGGAATACAGTTTTTGAGGAGTATTTTAGCTGTCATGAAGAGTAAGAGGATTAGAAATGATGTTGCTCAGTAAATAGTTTGGGCATATGGAGTACATGAAATAATAGAGGAAGCATGAATGAAATTGTATGGACATGTAATGAAGATGGAAAAGACAAGGATGCCAAAGATGGTGCTGAGGTATTGTGAAGTGGTCAGGGTTTTAGGCCCTTAGCTCTCGACCATTTCATTTATATAATTATATTAGTTTGCCATTGTTTATTTTGTTAATTTAATACCATTCTTAAAATCACTAAATTCACTGTTGTAATGCAAGTGCCCAGTATTTATAATATTCAAAGACATTTAATAATATTTTATATATCGTTTTACAAAATCCACCCTTAAGTTTATTATAAATCATGTTAATAGTATCGAGATACTGAGAGAACCACACTTATAGTACATTATTGTTTTCCAATCAGTTAGGCCTATTTTAGTAAATAGCCTTCAACATCTTCAATGTATTATTCTTTTCTAGGCCTAACGTAATCTCTCTATCACTAAATTAGTTAGTTCAAATGTTTAATTATAATAAAATGTGGGGTTTTATGTTAATTATAAGTAGTCCAAAGTTGTAAGCAATATATGTTTAAAATTTCAATTTATTAACTTCTTTTTAGGCCTTTAACTTTTAAATCTAGTAGTTTTCATTCATGTGAAGTCTTTGTTGAAATTAAAGCGTCATCTAAATTTATAGTTTGGGCATATGGAGTACATGAAATAATAGAGGAAGCATGAATGAAATTGTATGGACATGTAATGAAGATGGAAAAGAAAAGGATGCCAAAGATAATGGTGCTGAGGTATTATAAAGTGGTCGGGGTTTTAGGCCCTTAGCTCTTGACCATTTTATTTATACAATTATATTAGTTTGCCATTGTTTATTTTGTTAATTTAATACCATTCTTAAAACACCTACATTCACTATTGTTGTAATAGGCCTTCAAGTGCCCAGTATTTATAATATTCAAAGACATTTAATAACATTTTATATATCGTTTTACAAAATCCCCCCTAAAGTTTATTAGCAAACATGTTAACCCTATCGAGATACTGAGAGAACTACACTTATAGTACATTATTGTTTTTCAATCAGTTAGGCCTATTTTAGTAAATAGACTTCAACATCTTCAATGTATTATTCTTTTCTAGGCCTAATTTAATCTCTATATTACTATCAAATGTTTAATCATAAGAAAGTGTGGGGTTTTATGTTAATTATAAGTAGTCCAAATCATAACCAAAGTTGTAAGCAATATTTGTTTTAAATTTCAATAAATTAATTTTAGGCCTTTAACTTTTAAATCTAGTAGTTTTCATTCATGTGAAGTCTTTGTTGAAATTAAAGCGTCATCTAAATTTATTACTTTTACCTTTCATCGTGATTGATTATTTATTTTATCTGTACCCGGAAGCTGTGAGATGCACGTGTGGCTTCACAGTGGAAAGGGGAGGTTTGGCGCAAACAGTTAGCCAATCAGCACATCTGATTGTAGCGTCTGTTTTTGATACTTTGTGGAAGGGAAGCTCACGAGTTATTAAGACGTACTAAAGTACTCTTTTTGTGTTGGCTTTAGGGTGTTTAGAAATGGGCGGAATAAAAGGGTGACCAACATGTGGATAATTTACCAGAAATAAAAACATATTATGTCTATCTTCAAGTACTAATTAACATTTTTTATCTTTTCATCATGTAACTAGTGGTTTAAAATGTAACAAAATGTATACTAACTTTCTCTAAAATAAAACTTCAGAATCGACATCATAAATTTCAATTTCTTTAATTGATGTTCTCCACCCCCACCATTATTATATTAACCCCGAGAAACTCTACCGAACCCACTGGCTGCCGCGGACAATATCTAAAGGAGGAGACTGGTTAGAGTATATAGGGAAAATAGAGCAAGAGATGGAAGGAGTAGGCAACAGCAAGTGTTGGAATGAGAAGAGACAAATAAAGGCTTCATACAAAACTTCCCGAGTCACAGACTAGAAACAGTTCCTGGGGTTTCACTTAGTTGGCACAACTATTATAGAGTGATTTGCCTGTTTTCCTTCCATGGAGGTGTTTCTTATGTAAGTAATACAACATATTCAGAAACTGTTGACAAGAAGAATGGAAAGGTCTACTTGGAACAGAGACTGAGTCCGTACACAAACTAAATCTCAAGCTCTGCTGGGCCTACTGAGCATTTTTTTCTTAAATGATTTCCCACTCTCGTTCTATGCAAATGTGGCTATATTTACTCAAAGCGATACCTTCGGCATCCTAACCCTGTGATTAAATGCTTATAGATACGAAGCATTAGTAAAACTAAAAGAACAAACCATAATTGTACTAGACTCATGCAGACCACTGAATAAAACATGAGCACTTTATTTTCTTTTCTTTACAATATCCTTAAAAATGAGTAATGCTGCTTCTCCACCAACCCGTGGGCCTACTTGTCAGGATGGCTTAGTGGGATGGGTTAAACAGCAGCAAATAATTGTGGGGTTCGTTTTGATCTTGTTTAGTGAAATAGATTAGTTATTATAATAGTTTATAAATGTAATGTAGGTTTCTAAAACAGGTTGAAAGAGTATAGAAAAAAGGTCCTCAATCTTTCAGTGTCCCTACTCAGCAGTTCTGCACCCTGACCTATCTTCGATGCTATAACCTCGACTAGTGTAGAACACACGATTGCTCGACTATGCGCAAGATGGTTTGGGCAGTTCCCTCCTCCGTACTGAACAGGGACTCAAGCTGTAGGATATTCTCCTCACAAGTTACTGTAACTTGGCGGCAGAGTATGGCATCCTTCCACCACCCCCTTCCCTTTCCTTGAAAAGGTCTACAACTCACTGATATATCCCACCAAACGAGGGGTGTTTATGTCAATACACTATGTTGTGCTAGTTGGCAAAACAATCTCTGGTTTACAAACATGACTTGATGCAAGTGCACAACTGCTGATGCAGACAATTGACAGTAATGATTGCTTAGACGTACACCATACTTGCATGTCCGCAAGCCATCACACATATAATACATTTCTTTCACACTCTTAACATCATGGGAAATAAAATATATTATAAGTACTGGAACTTATGAGTCTATGGAACTAATAAATAATGCATTATTTTAAGGCATGTCAAAATTAGTTTATTAAGTTTGAGATTTTTTGAAAATATTGCTGATTTTTAATTTTTTTAAAATGAGATTGTAGAATTTTCATAGAGATTTAAATATGCCTTTTTAAAAGCAAAAACTTGTTAAAAGTAAGTTTATTGAGAGTGGACTAGACTGTTATTGTAGTTTCATTAGACGCATGTAACATCTGAAAATGTTGCTTATGTTACTTACTGTGACTAGGAACACCTTGATTTGTCCACTGCTGTCCATCGCAGTCAAGCGAACACTCTTTGGACTGGTCCTATCGACCACCATTCCTCCCCAGATCTAAAACCAGACAGTGTTCAATGCTGAGAGCTTCACAATAAAATATCCACACATTTCTCCATGGCTAACTAAGCTACCATGGATTTATTTTCTTTTGGGAATACTCCAAGAAAATGTATGGAAAAAAGTAATATTTTACAATTTGCTTAGGTTTAAAGAGGACATCCAACATGTAATTGTGACATATACAAGAATAATCTCATAAAAAATGTAGCAACAAGTTAAATATACTATTTATAGAAACTGTTTAATGAAATATACTTGTAATCAATTAATAAATAAGAATGATAAAATTGTTGATGCACTTTATTTTAAGTCCAGGACATCATTATAGTGACTGATGGTTGGCAATGATGATATAAGACCACGAGCATATCAACGCCAAGCAAACCCATTGTGTTATGCAGGGCAAACCCCTAGGATAAGAATGAACTAGAGGAGTTACGAGAACAGCGCTGTGATTGGCTGCTATTTATAGCACTGGCTCAGTACAGCACTGTGATTGGCTGTTATTTGTAGCACTGGCTGAGTACGGTGCTATCCCCTCCTCCTTCCAAGTTAGACCCCCTTTCCACATCCGTGAGAAAATTTCCTCTCCATTTTCCCTTTGGTTATTTCCATGACATGGGGTTAACGAACTGTCCTTTAATGTCTTAAAGGTTTATTTATGGAGCTTTTTCAGTAGGTCTTCTATGTGGCATTGGGTTTTCCCTGATGCCTCATTCCTGTCGCCAATTTGGCGGCTCGACAAGACAAGTCGGCCCCGATCTGTGTGACGTCATCATTGCGTGTGATGTCGCAACACTCCCCCCTCTCTCTGTTCTATGTGGTAATGGGTTTTCCCTGATGACTTATACTTGGTGCCAGTTTGGCAGCTCGACAAAATAAGCCGAGAAAGGAATAGATCGTGATCTTGAAACTGTGAGGTCATTGACCCTGTTTATGGTTGGTGCCAGTTTGGCGGCTGAAAAAGTCGAGACTCGTATCTTGTTACCCTACGTGTTGGGATAAGGTAGGGGACAAACAGGTTTTACGTGAATAAAACACGATATTACAAACACATATAAACTCAGCGCAAATGATGGTACATCCGTCAAATGATTAACAACAACTAATTTTATTATTGTCTCTTTAAACCTACTTTTAATTTCAACTCATTCGGGCAAAGATATCAAACGTGCAGTCCACGGGGTAGGGCACTCCTCCCACGACGTCCCATAAAATGTCACCATCGCTAGTGAGGGTGGGAACGTGCAGCACGAACCTCTCCCGATGGCCATTTAGCGTTGATTGTGAGCAGCCGGCAATGGCTCGCTGCAGCAAGACCCCTTTCACTTTACCCCTCACTCCACCACCCCTCCTTGTTTGTCAAATCCCCCGGGGATAGGACACAAAAGGAAGGGGAAACTTTTATGTCACAACTACAGAGCATTGACACAGCTCTGATTACGCACAATCAGGGGCCTCGGAACCCTCACGGTTATTTATAATCATCATATCAACATGGACCACTGTTGGCGTAGGCGTATGGTAGAGATGTCCCAGCGTTTACGTGGAGTGAGAGGGAACCCATTTAGTGAGAACTAGTGACAGTACACATCAGCGGAGATTTTAACCCACGACCTCTACCACCGTAACTAGATGAGTTACACGCACTCTTTCTGGCTAAACGTCAACATATATTAATTATGATAGTGCGGTAGGGATGATTAAGAAAATGTTCCAGCATTTTTTTACATGGAGGGAGAACTACCAACAGTTTACCCGACAGAGATTCGATTCCAATATCCCCCCACCAGAATTAGATGAGTCTGACATTTAGAAGGCGTGCCCACCGAGATTTGAACCTCGATATATTTTGCAGGGCTAGCACCGCTAATGTCTGTTAGAACCGTCGTCCAATCAGATAATTCCTTCCAATGCTTGAGTGCAGACCCCATTTGCGAGAGTGAAAAAATAAGGCAAAATCAAAAAAAGTTTTGCTGGTCGACCAGATTTTCCGTTTGATATAATCAGACCAGGTATAACTTGTACCCGCATTTGTTTGGGGTGAGAAAATCAATCTCAGTACGCCAGAGCGGGAATCAAACCCACGACCTCCCCGTCATAACTAGATGAGTTACATGCACCCTTTCTGACTAAGCGTATATATATTAAGATGTGGTAGGAATGATTAAGAAAATTTCCAGCATTTTACGTGGTAGGGAGGAGTAAGGTAGAAATGATTCAGCGTTTACGTGGCGTGAGGGAGAGGGAAACCATTTAGTGAAAACTAGTGACAATACACCTCAGCGGAGATTCGAACCCACGACCTCCCCGTCATATCTAGAAGAGTTACACACACCCTTTCTGGCTAAGCGTCTGTATATTAACTAAGATGTGGTAGGGATGATTAAGAAAATGTTCCAGCATTTTACCTGGAGGGACAACTACCAACAGTTTACCCAGCAAGGATTTGATTCGAACATCCTCTCTACCCGCCATAATTAAATTAGCTTGACATTTAGACGACGTGCCCGGAAGGATTCAAACCTCAATATCTTTCGCACCGCTAATGTATGTTAGAACGGTCAGCTAATTAAATACTTCCTTCCAATGGCTGAGTGCACCCCAGCATTTGCGAGAGTGAAAAATAAGGCGAAATCAAAAATCAGTTAAAGCTGATCGACCAGATTTTCCGTTCGATATAATTAGACCAGGTTGAATGTATGCTAGCATTTGGTTCGGGAAAACCCTACAAGTATATTATTATAAAGAGTTTCCCTGTTTAGATAGCGTTTATAAATTAACTAAATTTGGTTTAAGGTAAGGTGGCAAGTTCACACACAGTCAGACAGACGTCCATGTTCATTTTTATTTATAAATTGTGACGGTAAATTATTAATCAAGGAGAAAGTAACCTATTACTTTGCAACACGCGACTTACGTTATCTTGCACAATGCTATTTAAATTATTATGATAAGCCAAACTTATATTCACCTTGTATTCATTTCTTAATCCCTTTCATTCTGCGCCATCTATTTATAACTAACAACTGCGCTAAAAAGTAGGTTTGCATGGAGGAATGTTAAAATATTTATCAAATCACTAAATAATGAATGATAATTATTACAAACTAAAAAGACCAAGTAGGCCCTACTATTTCTTATAAATCAATTTTCAAAGCCTAAAGAACCAATCTCAGAATGTATATTTCAAAGTTTCTCAACTTCTTCAGAGTTTTCAGAACAAAGTTCGTATTTCCATACCCTTCTGCCTCAACTTTTTTTATGATGCTAAATTTGAAGCTTTGAGTTGCATATCTTCCCAAATCAGTTAAGATGTCAAGAAGACGTAGAAGTTAAAAATAAGTGTTCGGTTAGCAGACCAGGCAGAATTGTAATTTGGGCTAGGCACATGCTGATCATCAGCTGATTATGGCACAATCGGCTAGGCCGATGATCTCCGCAATTTGAACTCTGTCTACACCAAGCTTATGAACTTAGTATGTTGAAGAGTGGAAGAGATCATGGATTTGATGGACGAAAGAAGAGTGGATGTCCTGGACCTGAGAGAGACCAAGTGGAGAGGGAGTGGCATGAGAGACGTATGGGATGGCTTCATTCTACATTGGATGGGGAGTAATGAAAGGAGGAGAGACAGAATAGGCTTCGTAGTGAGAGGACTGCAGTCTGAGGTAGTAGGGATGAATGATAGAATAATGAAGATGACAATAAATGACAGTGGATAAAATGTGGAGGTGATACAAGTGTATGCCTTAAAAGTGGAGTGTCCCACAGAAGAAAAATACAAGTTTGAGGGAGACCTAGAAAGGCATATGGGAAATGAGTGTATGATATTAATGGGGGATTTGAATGCAAAAGTATGAAAAGAGAGAGTAAAGTTTGATGAGGTGTTAGGGTAGGAAGAATGGGGACTGAGAAACGAGGAGGGTAGACGACTGTTGGAGTTATGTATAAGAAATAAAATAAAAGTAGCAAACAGTTGGTATAAGAAGGAAAGAGAGTCATAAGATCATTAGATACAGTTGGGATGAGGAAAAAAAGTTGGTGCTAGATTACTTTAACATTTATGAAGAAATGAAAAGGCAGACCATAAACATCAAGGTAATACCAGGTGTGTCCTTAGTTAGTGACTACAGGTTGTTGGTGGCAGACATAAAGGGATGGTAATGTAGGAGATAGGTACTAAGACAAGAAAGAAGAATAAGGGTGTAGAGACTAAAAAATTTAGAAAGGCAAAAAGCTTAATACCCAAGGATGAGATGCAAAGTGTAGAGGTTGAATGGGAAAAGTTTAAGAACAGTTTGGTGGGAGCTGTAGAGGAGGTATGTGGGAAAACAAGTAATAAGAAGAAGTAAATGAGACACCCTGGCGGAACAACAGGGTGAAAGAAGCAATAGAGGAGAATAACAAAGCATTCAGAATGAGTTTTAAGATTGGGAATGAGGAAACAGAGTAAGAATATGGGGAGAAAATTAAAATAGCGAAGCGAGCTTTACAGGAAACCAGGAAGGATTGGATGCAGAAATAGACAGAAATTCTGGAACAGGACGTGGAAGGAAGTAAGGTGTTATATAGCCAAGTAAGAAACAGGAGGAAAGAGAGAGAAAAGACAAAAAGTTAGAATGAGAGATGAAGAAGGAAGAACATTGAAGCCAGGAGAGGAAGAAAGGAAACTATGGCCGAGATATTTTGAGAAAATGTTCAACTCGGAAGAGGAAAGGAATAAGAGTGAAACAGAAGAGCAGGAAGAAATAGCAGAAGATGAGGAAAGAGGTACAACATGGAAAGAGGTGGAGGACGCATTAAAGAGGATGAAACAGGGAAAAGCACCGGATGTGGACAAACTGATTGTGGAAATGATAAGGGCAGCAGTTGAAGTAGGTATTCAATAGTTATACAGGGTGATGAGAGTGGTTTGGAAGCAAAACAAGGTACAGGAAGAATGAAAAAATGGAGACAGGAAGAGGTGTACATATTATAGGGGGATAACTATGACGTGCCTCTGTACAAAAATATGTGAGAAGATACTGGAAAGGAGAGTAAGAAATAAAATGAAACGAGGTTGTAGTGAGGATCAACACGGATTTAGGGAACAGAGGTCTACAATAGACTTCATCTTTGCCGTATGACAGCTGATGGAAAGAAGGTATGAATATGGGAAAGACTTGGTAATGGTATTTATGGATGTTGAGAAGGTATATGATAGTGTGGATGGAAATAGATTTTGGAAAGCGATGGAAGAGGCAGAAGTGGAAAGAGGAGTGATAATGAAAATGAAAAGCACGTATGAAGATAAAAGGAGTTAAGTCGGAAAGTGGAAGGGCAAAGTGGTTCCAAATTAAATAATGGAGAGAAGCAGGGGAGTGCCTTTTCACTACTACTATCTGTAATGGTAATGAAATGGTCATGAACAAAGTGGCAGGAAAATTCGGGGAGGAAAAAATGAAAGCCATGATGTTTGCTGATGACTTGATGGTATAGGGGGAGAAGGAAGAGAAAGTACAGGAACAACTACAAGAATGGAATGAGGAAGTAAAGGAGTAATGAAATTTAGCATGGCAAAGTGTGAAGTGATGGTAATGTCAAGGACGAGAGTAAGGCCTAATAAATATATAAGGTTAGATGGAATATATCTGAGAAAAGTACAGAACTTAAAATATCTTGGAAGCATGATTGAGGAGAAAGGTGGAAGTAGAGAGGATGTAATGAGAAGAGGACAGCAGGGAGAGTTGTTCTATAGGAGTGTAGAGACCTGCTATGGAGAAGAAAGTCCCCTTGAAGAGTAAGGAAGTGTTGTGCAGGGCATACTTTGTACCCATAGTCACATATGCAGCATAAACATAGACAATAAATGTAAGAGAGACTAGGAAAGTTTAGGACATGGGAATAAAGTTTGAGAGGAGCATGTTAGCTGTCACAAGGAGAAACAAGATTAGGAATAAAGTTACCCGGGAAAGAGTATGAGTACAGGGAGTACATGAGATAGTAGAGGAAGCTGAAAAAAATGATTGTCTTGTCGAGTGGAAAGGTGGGAGAGCGGGAGTTGTTTTAACTGCTCCTGTTTGGAAAAACAGTTTGCGGTGGAATCAAACTTGGTGGCTTGCAAGTCAAAAGTGAGTGAGGGAGATATTGCTATATGATAGATTTAAAGAGCATCACTTTTTGAGCAACAGATGTAGGAAGTGTGAAAGAATAAGCGGGTAAATTAAAGGGGTGAAGGTACCAAAAAAATTCAACACTGGTTTAAGACTACTGGACTGCTCAGATAATTTTTCACCTTTTTTTTATTTGCTATATTTTATAGATATCAACAAGGTAATTTGGTGTGTAGTTTGAAGCATTAATCACTTTTAAGATGTAGGAAGTAGACTTTTAAACTAAAGTGTACTTTATACGTACGGTCTTTCACTGAGAGATCTACAGGAAAATGCCTTTACATAAGGCGAGTTTTCGGGATTGAATTGGCTACATATTGGTACCAAGTGTTATCCACAAAGGTGGAGCGCAAAAACGACTTTGAGTTGTTTTTCTTTAACAAAAATGATGGATGTGATAGAGTAGGTATAACTGCTCTTAGGTTGATTTATGTAAACCTACATGTACTGCAAATCAATGTAAAATGAACTCTTTAATTCTATTATTAGATGGATTGGTGACTATGCCTAATATTTACACAACAAATTGTCCCAAAAACAACCCACAGAAAACATGAAGAGTATATATGCCTAGCTCATTTAATACTATATTTCTTATGTCCATAACTAAACGGTTTTTAAGTCAACCTATGCACTTACTGCCATACATTTCTAGTTAGTAATTTTTATTTGCATATGACTGTTAAAATCCATTGGTAAACACCCTATATTATGGTAAGTAAATATTTGATTTTTCATCAGAAAAATACTTGAATTCAGGTTTAAAAATTCTCTGATAAAACAAAATGTGCTAAAAATGGCTTTATAGCACTTGAAAAAAAATCGCAAAGATTACATTTTTTGCATAATATATTAGACCTACATTATTAAAAAAATTTGAGTAAAAAAACTTTTTTTGGACTGGCAAGCCTGTGAAAAGTAAATTTCTTACAGACCTACAAAATAAAGTAGGGATTACTTCTAATATTACATTGTCTATAGTTCAAATATTTTTAAATAGATAGATGACCGACCGTATCACCAAAATAAGCTGCCCCAGATATTAGCCAAACCATAAAATTATGATTACTTTGAAATATTTATGTCTGAAAATGAATCCTTTAGTTTTCCTAATGTTCATATTACTAATATTTTACATTTTTTGTTATTACTAAGTATTAATTATATCTGAGAATTAAGCTTTTAAATCATTATCTTAGAGTATGATTATTGTTAAGAATAAGAATTGGGTCAAATCCAAATATCCAATTAACCTTCAAATTCTGAATCTCGTATCCTAATCAAAATCTTGAAAACAATTATGAACATAAGAGAAAATATAAATACAATATAATATAAAATACAAATAGTACCTAGATGCTAACACTTTTTACAATCAATTCATTATAACATTCATATATTCAATTTAAGTGTTAAGTTACTGGTTTGGGGCCTGGTTCTTAAGTTCATTCAGTAATTATAATTAGTTCTGAAACACCAATAAGAAGTTTTAGAACTATAAAACAAATTTCACTTGGAAAAAAAAAATCGCACCCCCAATACAATACCAACATAACTCCATTTTTGAGATAATGGTTATCGAAAGTTTTGCTTTGCGGTGGTAAATCTATTCCATAACATAATTAAGTTAAAATTTGGGAGTATAGTCTCTTTGCAATGTAAATTATATTTATTCATTTTACATAAACTAAACATTTCACAAATACCCATATATATTAGTTCTTCTGATTTATGTTACTATAGCATTAGTTAAAACCTGTTCCTTCGTCATTAAAATTGGCATTCTATTCTATAGTTAAGTTTTTGCTGAATTTAGTATTTTTATGTTACATGCCACAAAATAGCTATGAATTTATTTTTGGGTTAATTAAACATACATTATTAATAATTATAAAACTAAAAAAATAGTTGTAGACAAAACCAGCCTTGAGTACATCCTTATAAAACACTGAATTTGAAATAAATTTTTAACATAAAACAATGGATTTGAAATCAATTTATAATATAAACAACCTTTAAATTTAAAGAGTTAAATTCTGTCTTTAAAATAATATTATCATTTTAATCTTCATTTTTTTTTATAATTTACTGGGCTTTATTTAGCAGATAATGAATTATAAAACGTGTGATGGATTTCTGGGATTGCTCTACTGGAACATAATGCCAACAGGTCACTGTTTGTTTTTTAGGATATATTTGTAGGTGCCAAATAAGCATTGTCTATTATGATACAGTAAGGCCTGCCTCTTTTCATTCTCATAGCAATGATGTGTCTGAAATCTTCTTGATCGAATTTGGTCTTATACCTAATCACTCCATCCCTTTCCTTGTCAATGCCCAAGACCCTCAGTTCATTCCACAACACTTTCTGGCCCATTTCATCAATGTTGCAATTGTTTCCAATGTCATTTGCCAGTTTTTTTAAGTCCTTAAACCTGGCCACTGAAACTTCATTTACCTTGTAAGGTTCACCGTTTTTTTTTCCAACTTAAATCATAGGAACCTATTGACTTGGTACATAAATTGGACCACTTCTTAAGGCTCACTGTTTTTACCTCTTTATGTGTGCCCAATTATCAAATACTTATGAGTAAAGGATAGAATGTTGTAGGCCTTATTCTTATTTTGACC
The DNA here is from genome assembly GCA_902151455.1 of Timema bartmani. Classification (NCBI taxonomy): domain Eukaryota; kingdom Metazoa; phylum Arthropoda; class Insecta; order Phasmatodea; family Timematidae; genus Timema; species Timema bartmani. The sequence continues at coordinate 37,111 of CABFWB010003836.1, read as the reverse complement.
AAGGCAGTTGTCTGAATAAAAGGTGGCATCTTTACCCTGACATTCAGTCTGCAATAAGGCCAGCACACAACTTCCCAACTCATTTGCTCCTCTAAGTCCCACACCTTCATGCCACAGGTAGCAAAATCCCTTTTTGTTGGCGGTATCATAAATAGTTAAATCAATTGCATTTAATCTAATGGGATAAAAAAATGATGACACATTACCACAAGGCATAGGGAATAATACTGCCTGAAGAACATAATAAGCGACCATTATCAAAGAGTTGCTGCTTCTTCCACATCTTTAGATTTTTACTTTCTCAAAAGTTCCTTATTTTCTTGGTTTCAAGGTTTCTTTCCCAGCTTCATTACCGTTCTTGTATTTTTCACATAATGCAAACTGGTCCTTCTTTGGCTCAGAGAAACCAATATTATATTCAGTATTAAATATTTGTTCATAAATGCATTGCTTTGCAAAAATGGTATTTTCCTCTTCACACTACTGTTTGTACATTCCATACAAAGTATGTATTTTCTTGTTTGCTTTCTCTTGGAAATAATCGTGTTTTAAGTAGATGGTGGAAGGCCGAGTCGCTTGGCTACATCAATACCCTTCTTGGATGTGCCGTCATTCTTATAAAATCTGAGCTTGTTTCACAGGAAAAGCCATGTGAGAAAATGTTTTTATTAAAGATTACGATGATTCTAATAATACAAAAAATCACTGTTGAGGATTGAACACACGTGATGACAACTAGACAAAAGTGTGAAGTGAAATGAGTCACACTAACATATAAGCAGTCTTTCCCAGTCGTACACTCTTGCCATCCTCCGTCACGTCCATCTTCATACCAATGTTTAGCTGTTAAGATGCTCAATTGTAACTTACTACATCACAATCAAAAACATTAAACACTGTTACTACTACCGACCATACTGACATTTGTGTGTGTCTTTTTCTTAAAAACTATCAATAATAGATTAACATTCTTAGTGACTAAAAATTATGACCACTAGATGAAGGAAAACAATAAATTGAGGAACGATTGATGCAGGTTTTATTTCTATTGTTAAAATAAAAAAAAATTTCAGGGACCATTGAGATTGACCGATGGATCTGGGAAAACAATAAATCGAGATTTCACTGTATAAATACTTTTATTGTTTTATTTCGTCAACTCAAAAACATGAAATAATGATTTCTTTGTGCTTAACCGGTTTCACTAAACACTCAGGATACTAGAACGTACATGACTTGTACGTTCAAGAAACCATCCATAGACAAAAGGTTGCAAGACAAATAATTTTTAAAAAAAATCAGATCACCAGGGATCGTTATTTGACCTACTCTCAAATATGACAAGCCCAAGTACCCAGACCTAGCTATCTTAACATTGATAAAGATGATCATTCGACAAATGACGCTGAGAGAGTTAGGGTATTGCTTAATATTAATGTAAAACAAATAACATGGAATTAACATAGGCCTCAAGGCCGATTTATTCTCAAACGATAGAATAAGTGACAAAAAGGAAAACAATATAATCTTTAAAGATAGCTTGAAAACATTATCAGTTCAAATACAAACAAGGTCGATAATTGCGAACAATGGATGGATACAACTTATCCCCTATCCATAAGGACTAAGTCATTCGAAAGATAACTCTAAATAAATGATCTTATGCTTGTCTTGGAAGTCTAAACATTTTACATATCCGTCATAATAAAACATACTATTATAACATAACTTGTAGAGTTTTGCTCATATCTAGCGCTACACCTAATGTTAATCAGACACGATTATCCTCATACAATAATCCGTAAGGCCGGAGTAACTTAGGCAGGAAAATAACTAAGTACTTTCAACCCTGTCAGCTCAGTTAACAATAACCACCTAACATTATAAAAATTTCTAATGTATTCCTCAATAGCATTAAACGTAACAAATTATGTTACAAAAATCATTAGTAACGCATGGACTTACTTCAACACTACACACTTAGAAACAGAATTAAAGTGCACGATAGTCCTGAAAGGTTAAAGACCATAAGTCAGTACCCAAAACAAATAATAGTTGAAATTAAATTTAGTTAAAAAAAAATGCCTAAAATAACCAAATTTAATCCCTACATAATTTTGACTAAATTTAACTGATGCCTAGTTTTCAATAACAAAATATATATTAAAAAAACTTATCCAAAATAACAATCACTTACATGTTGGTAAGTCCCTAATACCTATGAGCATCAAAGAGTAAAGTCTCATTCTGGATACTAGCTAATATTAGAGTTTGAACAGCAGGGAAATTTGGTAGGGAGATATCACATGGCCAATGAAGTAATTCACAGCAAGTCATAAATGGCCCTCTAACCGATACCTGTGCACAACATCATGAGGATGACCGTGAGGGGGTAGGGAGACACACGTGATTACACTTCTTGCTCTTTTCTCCAAGCTTTAGCGCTTGCGCAGAGTCTTGAACTCTGGGATACGTACAGCTAACAGGGGTCACACACCACTTCGCAACTTCAATATTATTTCCTAGCCAAACTCGAACGATGAGCAGTGTTCTGTGTTGACATGCATGGAGTATCCATACAAGGCGCTGACTTCCTGGTAAAATGGGGTAAGTGTGTATACACTCTATTAAAGTGGCAGAGGTTGGTGGCTACATTGTTTTGTAGTCGCGGTACAAAGCTTGAAAAAAAAACTTGGTGTTTTTGAAATGAATTTTTCAAACATTTAATGAGGAGAAGGTTAGCAGAAAATCAGTGTCCCTGACCAATGACCCTGAAATTGTATTGGTTTGAATCTAACATCAGGAGTCACATTGTTTTGAAATTTGAGCACAAATCTCAGCTCATTAGGTGATAGCAGGCTAATTAGTTTGGTCAAGGAAAATGTTACCAAACTGAGATCTGGTATCGTCTTGGTCATAAACACTTGTAACCAGCCGTGATACCAAGAGTGCAAAAATACTATGGTTGTTAACATCAATACCAGGTCAATAACGAAAACATACCTATTCATTGTTTCTCTGACTCCTACCCTCCCCTCCACTTAGTTTCTGACCGTGACAACGGCACACTACCCTGTGTTGGGTTCTTCTTTACCTCTCCACACTTTCTCCCCCTAACTGCACAATTTATAAACCGCAAATAGACAAATTAAGTAAAAAACCAGTCATTTATTAAACCAAAAAATGTATAGCAAAAAATAGACTTACCATTAGCTGAAATCTCAAGCCAAAGCACAAATATCTTTTAAAAACATGTTTCAAAACGAAAGTGCTGGCCGATACATACATACCAATCTACCAACCTACCAATAGTGCGTGCCTTACCACATTTACTACCCCTTGCTTTAAGTTGGCATCACATAAGACAACTTCCTCTCCAGCCTTCCTTCTTCCCTCTGCCAGTATTTTCTTACCACAAAATGTCGTTAGTTTTCCAGAAGTTATTTCAATTTTTCTGAATACTTTAAAGAGTAGTAAAAAAAAAAGAATAAAAAATTCCTTTTTCTTTATAAAATTGATCAATAATAATTCCTATCATTGATGCTTAGAACAGGATCGTTTAACAATGATGAGTAAATATAATCGTTAAGTAACCCAACATTTTCAGGAGAATCTGTTTTCCCTATTTTTTCTGACACAAACCATTCCTTGTATATTCCCGTTTGTGGGGCAAAACTGTTCTTCGTGAAGAAGATAGCATGTGGCATCAAAGTATTGAAGAGTTTGGAAACGTTTGTTTGTATTTTATTTTAATTTGTGCTTAATTTTCTACAATGTTATCATGTCTATTAGAGGGCAGGCTTAGAGCACTTAATTTTAAACATAATAATTTAAACACAAAGGGATTATAAATGTACTGTTTTTGCAACAAATAAGAACCTCTTGCACGTCTTTAATACTATTATATAAGTTTAAAACACAGAATTTAAAGATACTAGACAAGAAGTTGGTAATATAAGTCATTATGTGACTTTTGTCAAAAGTAACACTTATAATCTAAGAATCAGCATTTGACAAATGGAATGTCAACCAGTGTAACAAAGACTAAGAATTAAAAATATCCACTATGAATAGAATAAAAAGAACTAAAATTAGCATGTTAATAAATCTAAACAAAAGTCACAATTAAATATCCAAGATTCTAGACACAATAAATATTATTGGATCCGTTGAAACATATAGTGTGTCTGTCAAATCTTGTGATGTTAAATGTATGAAAATATTCTTCAGTGAATAATAAGATGTTCATCAAATTAAACATTTGAAGGAGGACAAGGCCTAAGCATTACCAGAAAACTAAAGGCCTCAAAGTTTACAACCAAAACACATAATTATGTAATTTTCAGGGTACATCAGCCCCCTCCTTGGGCAGAAGAGAATAAAACACAGACTGATTTTGTTGTGAACTTTTAGGCCTACAGTTTTTGGCAAGAGCGTAGGACTTGCCCTTTTATCCTCCTTTGAAGGTTTCATTTTATAGTCGTTGGGTGCCATTTTTCCTTTGTAATCATAGGTTCACAAACTTGGTCCAAGACTGGTCACCGGGAATATGTTTGAATGCCTAGGAAATTGTCCTTTAGAACAATAAGCATTGCTGATAGTCTAAGATTGCTAACAAACTAAAGTATATTATAAAAAAAAATATTGAAAAATTAAAAATATTTATTATATTAAAATTAAAACATATTTTATGTTTGAAGTTGTTAGAAACAATTTGTTTATTTGTAACGTTGATTTTTTATGTTTTAGCACTAATATGAAAATCAAAGTTTTTGTTTGTGCTTTATGAATGTGCATATATTTTAAAACTGAACTTAGTAGAACAACAAATATGTTGTCAGTCAATTTTTTTTTAAATTAATTTCATGCTAACCAATCAATTTATTAATTCTTGACTTGTGACCAGTTTAAATGAACCCAGATCATAAAACTCTTCTATTCACCATGAACAATAGTCTAACTAGTCTTTACTACCAATATAAAAATATATATTTTTACAACAATGCCATGTGGCATTTTATAACAAAACAAATTGATCTTTTTGAAACTAAGTCTTTCATCGTTTAAGATCTAGGTACAAATGTAATATTTCAGTTATGTTTCAAACTATGCTCTTCATTACAAAGTAAAAATTTGACTGATCAGAATGTTTCTTGAAACCTTATAAGTCTTTTTTTTTTAATAAGGACAAGTTTCTTGCTTGAATTTCTTACCTTGGTTAAATGACATAGACATTAAATGTGCGCAAGATATCTGTAAGAAGTAGTAACTAGATATAAGTGTTTAAAGTAAAATGTTTAGTATAACGATAGTTGTTAAAAACATGAAGTGCTGAAGTTGGTTTAAGTATGTAGCAATGAGAAAATGTGGAGTGAATCACAATTGGTGACATAACTAGGGAATAATTCTGCTAGTATCATTCCAAGCTTGAGAGTGATTTCCACTTTTTGTAAATCCAGAATGGATCTATACAAGCAGTCAACCAGCAGCCACAATCTAGTCTACTGTAGCGCTCTAAAGGGTTATGATTTAAATTTTGGTAAAGTTATATTCAGTGTTTCTTTTCAATTAAAGCATCTACTTGGTTAAAACTCAAGTGGTGTTTGTTAATATTTATATCAACCAAAAACAAGGGTTTTAGTTCAAATGTTTTGTTAGTTACTCCAATAAATCTTGCATTGTTTAGTCCATGCTTCCATCCCCCTGTAGCATTTACTCTTCTATTTGCAGTCAAAACAAGATAAGTGATAATTATAGTAAAGTTTTGGGGTCAAAATCATTGTGCCAAGTTAAGAATTTCAAACAAGTAAAACACAAGCATAAAGTTGATGTAGTGAAGGCAAGAAAAGGCCAGTGTTTTTTGCAGTTTTTGTATCAAAACTTTTTTTGGCCAAATTAAGTAAAATATTGCTCCAGTACAAACAGAGAGTTTAATTTTCTTCACGTTGTGATATCAACCGTTGTCTAGCTATCTATCTATCATGAGTAAACTTTTTAAATGAAGATAAAAAGTTGTCTTTCAATTCCAGGACCCCCTTGACAGATATTTAACAAATGTTGATGTCACCGTGTGAAGAAAACTAAACTCTATGTTTGTAACGAGGCAATATTTGATTTATTTTGACCAAAAAAAGGTTTTGCTATAAAAACTGCAAAAACACTGACCTCTTTCTGGCATCCACTACATCCCCACCCTAATTTGTGTTAATAAAGATTATCAAACATTATTCAAATCATGCAAATCTGCAAAACATTTTTGTTAAATATGCTTGTATGTGTGCACCATTTCTCAATTACTGTTTTTAGTAGTTAAACTATATAATTTAGTGTGGGCTGAGACTTGGGGTGGTTTTAACTGAGAAACATTCTCCAAACAATGTCCGGGTGAAACACAACCAATCACAACTGTTCCTCTCGGCTTGTTCGCGATATGGACATTATTTTAAAGTCACTATCATGTTAATTGCGTCCAGCGGTGTATCCAGGGAACATTTTCACCAATATTTGAGAAAGAGGTTCATTGATCTCCATTTCATAGTCCTTACCCAGCTCAGTACGACAACAAGGACAGGTGTATACCTGCGCTGCAAAGGACCGGTGCAGACAACGCTGAGAAAAATAAAAACAAAATATCATGTGGCTTTAATATAATATAGTGAGGCATTTCTAATGTGCCTGTTAACTTGTAACAGCCGATAAATACTATTAAAAAGTTTAAAATGGTAAGATATATTTGGACACCCAAAGCCTTTCAAGACAGTAGCCATATTACCCCTCACAAATGTTACATGCCAAAGCAGCTTGATTGAAAATTGAGTTTGAAAGCCATGATTTAAAATAAATTTGTATTATTGGAATTACAGTTAAACTGTAAAAATTTTAGCATTAATAAAATGAATACTGTTTTTTAAATAGACTACTCTATAATTATTATATATGTACCTTGTCACTATAAAGAAAATTCTGTTACAATGAAAATAACAACATAGGTCACACTTTACATTGCTGTTATTGTATGAAGAGATAATGGCTGCCTCTTGAAGAAAATAATCACCGCCCAATCCCAGTTTTATTATAGCATTGACCCGATGGGTTCATATTCGCTTATACGCTACCTTTTAGCCCGGCATGTCCATATTATAATATCTTGATAACTAACGTCTCCACACCGTGGTGCTTAGGTCAGACCTAGAGGCAGTGGCACAGCGCCAAATGTGCTGCATGTAGCGCTACAGTTACATAGCTTCCAACAGCCCCGATCTAGGTTTCATTTTATCGGAACTTTTTCCAAATATATTACAGACTACCTCATAAAAAAAACAACGAAAGGAGGTTTTCCTTATAGAGATATATTATATATATTCACATCCAATGTACACTTCCTGTATTTGTCCTTTATATTATTTGTTCTTTTTACATGTTATTTCTAACTATTGTATCAACCTTTATCAATTTCCATTTTCTCCCGTTTGTGTTTTTTTGGTTTCCTCTTTTAGGAAGTTGCGTTGCGCATTTCATATGCCTCCCTGATGAGTTCTGATAGAATAAACCTAGGTTGGGATTACCTCCTTGTCCAGTGGCAGCAATGTAAAGTGTGAACTGTTTTCCTCTTTTCATTGTAAAAGACATATTATGTTTGTTCCCTTTTATATGCTTTAGTTTTACCTTTCCTGTACCTTCTTCCAAATAATAATTATATTATAATATATTTCAAAATCGCTGACAATATATACCTGTCAATGATTTTGAAATACTATGAACACACTAATTTATTCAACTCTTATTATATGATCAAAAGAGTAAGCTTTTTTCAAATTGTGTATTAGAGTTATATCTGGTAAGTTAAGAGTGAGGTCAAAGGATGGTAATACTTAGGACCAAATAAGATGAACAGAGAGAGTTGTTCTGTGTGTGTGCTATGGAGAAAAGAAGTGTAAAGAAGTGCTGTGTACCCAATGTCACATGTGCCGGGACAGTGAATGTAAGAGAGACTAGGAAAGTGAAGGTCATGGGAAGAAGTCTTGTTCACACGGCCCAATATTTTACTGAGTGTTCAATAAGAAACACGACATGTCTTAAATATGGAAATGAGTGTAATATCCAGAAAGTTTGGTTTTAAATAGGCATGAAACACTAACTTACCTTGCAGAAAGTATGCAAACACTCGGTTGTTACTGGCTCAAACACAAGATCCTGGCAGCATATACATAAGAACTGCTCCATTACATTTTCCAAAAATTTCTGTAATAGTAAACAAAATAGCTGATTGGTTTTAACAAATTAGGTGTGTGCATTTATTTGAAAAATCAAATATTTTCAAATATTCGCTTTTGAATTACTAGTATTTGAGCTATGAGTAATAAATTTTAAAATTTCAGATAACTCATACATTTTCAAATACCTGAAACATATTGGGTCATTCAAATTTAACAAGTTCTAATATAGAGGGTGATTTACTCATGAGTGAACACCTGTATTTTGGTAGGTGTTGCTTTTTTAACTTTATTAGAACATAACATTTTAGGTTATATTTAGAGTCATAAAGCTCCTAATAAAGTAGGTTATAGGTGTTCTATTCAACTTTATTTGATGTTATTAAGTTGTTTAGTAGTTTAGTTGTGTTCATTCTCAAATGAGTCTTCCTGTATTATGCAATGATTTTTTGAAAACACAGTCAACTAATTTAAATAGGGCATTTTTTATTTATCAACAACTCAAATCCATAGGTAATTTATATATATTTATAATAATGATAATAATAATAATGTAACAAAATAATAATGTAATAATAATTCAATAATTGTTTATATTAAATATAAATTATAATAATAACTATAGTAATTTTTATAATTTATACGTTGACTATTACTATTATTACTATTACTACTATTATTACTACTACTATTACTACTACTAC
>CABFWB010003836.1:14191-27440 GCA_902151455.1 Timema bartmani | reverse complement strand
ATTTATATTTACATTTACATTTACATTTACATTTACATTTACATTTATATTTATATTTTTATTGTTATTTTTATTGTTATTGTTATTGTTGTTATTATTATTATTATTATCATTAAAAAATAATTATCTAATAAAAATAATAGTAATTATAAATTAATTAATAATTATTTAATATATTATTATTAAATGATTATTATTAGTATCATTATTTAATGATAATGATTATTAAATATATTTATCACTATTAAATATACTTATTATTATCATTATCATTATTATTATTATTATTATTATTAGGTGTTCTGTCTTACGACAGGTCGATTCCTTTTGTCATGAACTGAACCCACCAACACACCCTGTCCTCTGCCTCCTCCTTCAGCTCCCAGAATTTTCTTCTTTCCTTCAAGTCATCCAATATTTGAATCCTCCCCCTTCTTTAGCTCCTCTTTCTCTCAACCTTTCCTTCTATGACATCGTGCGGAAGACAGTTCTTCCTGAGGATATGTCAGATCAAGTTTGTTTTGTACCAAAGTATCACATCCAAAATGGTTCTCTTTTTAGGACTTCATTTGTCACCCTGTTTGTCCACCTGATCTTCTAATGTCTTCTCCAGCACCACATTTCAAAGCTATCCACGTTTCTTCTCCATACAGCACGATGCTCCAAAGGTATCATTTCAGTTTCTTCCTCAGCTCAACCTGCTGATCAACAGTAACCTCTTCTTGTTGAAAGCTTTCTTGTCCATGGCGATCCTCGACCTAATTTCTTTAGTGCAGTAGGCATCCTTTGTCCGCAGGCTTCCCAGGTACTTAAACTTCTCTATGTATTCCAACTCCTGGTTTCCAATTTTGATTTTCAGCGGCTCATTTTTTGAAATCAGCATAACTTTTGTCTTCTCACTGTTTATCTCCATGCCATATCTTCTCCCTATCTCCAGCACCCGGTATCATTTCCTGCAACTCTTCTTTATTTTGNCTGCAACTCTTATTTATTTTGCCCAGTAATACTAGATAATTTGCATATTTTATTGTGTTGCCGACGCGTCCAATTATCCTGAAATTGCCACGTCCCTCTAGGGCTTCCTTGACTTGTCACTTGGACAAATTGGGTGACAAATAGCATCCCTACATAACTCCTCTTCCTATCTTTATGTTGTTGGTCTCTCCATCATTCAGCCTCACCTTGACTCTCTGTCCCAGGTACAGGTTTGCAATCAGCCTTCTGTCCCTCCAGTTGATGCCGATCTTTTTGAGTATTTCCGTCAGTTCTTTCCATTTCACCCTATCAAACGCCTTCTGACAGTCAATGAAATCAATGTAGATGTTTTCCTTGACTTCCAGTACTCTTTCTGAAATTATTCTCAGCGTCTCAATGGCATCTCTGGTTCCTTTTCTGAATCCAAACTGTTCTTCTTCCATCAAACTTTCTATTTTCTGTTCTAGTCGCCTGTTGAATATTTTTGCCACAATCTTCACCACATGAGATGAGACTGATGCTATTGTGGTCACTGCATTTCTTGGTTTTTCTTCTTTAGAGCGACCATGATTATGTCTAAAACGTCCTTGAGCCATTCTCCTGATTCGTAGATCCTATTTATAAGTTTTGTCAGAGCCATTAATCTGTTGTTTCCCAGTTCCTTCAGAAGGTCAGCTTATATGTCATCATCATCTCCAGCAGCTTTCCTTCTCTCCACTTCACTGTTTAAAATACTGGGTCCCCTTTCATCTTCCTCTACCTTATCTTCAGCTTCAATCTCCAGGTTCCCTGGTCAATTTTTCTTGTTGTATCTTCATTTTCTCTTGCTTATCTTCCTGATTCTCTTCAGTCTTGTTTCAATGTACGCCCCCAGCAGGTTGTGGTCCGAATCGATGTCAGCACCTGGCAATGACTTAACATCCTTCCCTCCACTCTTGAATCGCTGTTTGACAAGGATGTAGTCTTGTTGGTACCTGTTGTTGTTTCGTGGGCTGGTCGGTTGGTGGCATATACACTTGTGCTGTCAAAATATCCACTGACTTTGAGTGTTAGATTTCACAAATATTAATCTATCACTACGACACATCACTCTTTCCACTTGAATAGAACATTGTGCAATTTCCATCAAGTATTTCACCTCGATCTTTCCACCGGACTTCACTTAAACCCACTATGTTCACACCACACCATTTCATTTCCATTTTCTAATTTTCTTGTTTTCCAGCCCTTCTCATCATCCTTACATTCCATGTTCCTTTGCTGAAAGGGAAAGTTTTATTTGATGACTGTTCTTTGTTAATCGCTCCCCCTGAAGCAAACCCTGCTCGGAGATCCAAAATGGGGACTAGTTTAACTCGGGAGTTTTTTTACTCCAGAAAGAGCTATAATTGGTTTTGTTCCCTTGACACTTAATGAAAACAAAACTAACATTGAATCAAATAAATTATACCAATGTGCTAAAGTTAACCTCTTTTGCTTATCACATTTCCCAAAGTTCAGAAGTGAGATTCAGGAAAAAGTGGATTTGATCACTTATTATTCAAAATATACACATTATTTTATTTATTTATTACCAAATAAAACCAAATCAAAATATCATTTGTAAAATTATTATGAGATTTTAAATGATCACTCCCCATGTTGAAGTGGTTATTTTGAGCTCACAAAAGACTTACTTAGCTTAAACTGTGCATCCAATCTATAATAGTTGCGTTCCCCACAGGAAATACCCAGGCATGTACAGTCTAATGTAGTAATTTATTTCTAGATTATTTAGTGCTTTTAGTATTTTATATGATCATATACTATTTGAATTATAATATAAGCTATCCTATTATTTACTATGCCATTTATATTTATTTTTGTTCACCTCATGTGCATTACATACATTTTGCTAATGAACTAATTGCAATCATTTAAATAATTATATAGAGCTGTTAATTTCAATAAAAATCTCAAGGGATGGACGAGAATGACATTTTTATATTGTGACAGGAATGGAACATACAATGAGTCAAAATACCGGGATCGGGAGGAGACATTATAAAAAATTATACTTTAGAATAATTCTAGATTAAATTATATATATTTTTTAAACTGATATGGTAATACTTGTAACACCCACCCCCCCCTTTCTGCTCCAAGTTTGCTATAGAACTGTGGTGTATTTCCATGTAGGTTGGCTATCATATGTGGTGACACAATAAATTGTCTGCTTCCCATCATGCCCCATCCTAAATGATTATCGAGAATCTTATCGATAGCCGGTGTTCCCAACAAAACCATTCTCACTCAAGCAGTAACAATAAACAAAGTAAGTGTTCTTATTCCAGCCGTACTTATCATGTTACAAACGTAACATCTTGGCGACGAGGAAAAACAAACTATGGTGTAACATGTTCCTGGGTATTTTGAAATCCAACTTTTAAAAGTTTTTTTTATTTATTTATTTGGATAAAGTGATAAAAAAGTTCTTCAAATGGAAACCTATGCGTGACAATCTTGAGGAAACTCCGAGCACATTTAGGGATTTTAATAACTTAAGGGCGTGGTCTATGAAAAATCATCCAAGTTAACACAAAATGGCGGTCATAGGAAACATCAGTAGTTTCAACAGTAATGATGAAGAAACTTGGTCGTCATATGTGAAGCAATTTGAGCTATTTGTCGAATGTAATGGTATAAATAATGAGAAAAATGTAAGTATGTTGCTGACAGTGGTAGGTGTGAAAACTTTTATCTTTTACGAGATTTATGTACACCTGACAAGCCATCAACAAAAACTATGTAGATTTAATTAAAATTCTTCAAGAACACATATCCTAAACCATCGTTTATTGCCGAAAGGTATAAATTTAGTTTAGGTTCACAGCATGAACATGAAAGTGTTTCATATTATATCACTAGCTTAAAACAAATGTCAAAGCATTGCGAATTTAAAGAATCATTATCTGATTATTTATGAGATCGTCTTGTAAGTGGATTGAGAAGTAGCTCTATCAAACAATGACTACTAAACTACGGGACGACAGTGCTGATTTCAACAAAATAAGTTGTGTCCTTGTTCCAGCCGCCCTTACCATGTTACGGATGTAACAAAAACAAAGAAGATAGCTGTCTCCAATAGAGATTGAGCCAGTAGTACCTGCTGAAACAACAAGCGGGATTTATTTTCCCGAGCACGTTCAGGATCCCATCGACCTCCACAAATTTCACTTAATTTTATTCAAAAGGGACTGATTCTTTTTGGTATGTGAAATGTACACAGGAAAAACTCACTGGAAAGAAGAAGTTATATTTGGAAGAAATTTTATATTAAATATTAAACCTCTATGGAAATTTGTTAAGCATGTTTATATTTATTAGTATTACTTTAGAAGTCTACTTCATTTTATTTACCTAACCTTTTTTAGTTAATGATTGAATGAATTAATATTTTTTATAAGAATTCTGTTTTATATTTTTCAAGTATGTTAAGCATTTTTAGAATTAGTAACAGTTGGTATAAACTTCATCTACCAATTTAATGTTTGACTTGAAATTTGTACCTTAGTTGATAATTATTTTAATAAAAATCCAGAGAAGTTATTTCTCTTTTAATTAATAATTTTGCTGATTGTGTCCAGCTCAGTAACTACTAGTTAATTTTTTTTTTTTACAATGAAAGTTCTTGATATGAGCGAAAATATATTTTACATAACTTTACTAAAAATTATGCTGACCATATTTAATATATTATATCTACCAGAGACTAATAATTGGTTAAAACCAAATATTTTAATAAAATATTTAATATTCCAATTTTCACTCCATTTGATTTAAAAATATTTGTAATTAAAAAATGACTATTTACACACCCCTAATAATTATAGAAACAAATAAAACATATTAGAAACTTTAAAGAGAAATATATTTTTAATAAACTATTTAAAACCGACGATCTGGCACCTTAGCTCAGCCATTAGTGTGTCTTTATATTGATTTAAGGGTCCCAGGTTCAATTCCCGGCATGGGGAAAAAATTTATCATTGGTGAAATGTGGGCTTACCCTTTCACAGTAACGAATTAACGGCTGGGGACTGGATGTTGTGCATGTCCTAGTCTTAAGTTATATTATAAGGCATATGAAGCTACGACAGGCCTAGCAAGCCGGTAGTGGAAAATATATGTATTGGATAAAAGCTGACCCAGGCCACAGGCTGGAAAGAGTAAGGGATATAAAAAAATTTAAACTAGCCAAAAAAAAATATATTTTTTTTCATATATTTAAGAAGGATACCTTTACCTTTAGTTTCATCCCCTGTGGGCTCTGTAGCTACAGGTTTCAGGTTGTGGGCTAGTATTTACTTGATAAAATAATCACTCGACAAGTTGACAAGACAATTCAAACTGAATGCAGAGTTAATTGAACATATCATTGTTATTTTACCTGTGTGCCTTCGATCAGGTGTTTCTTACACTCCCCCCATAGTTTGGTGTTGATGTCCTGGTCAATCAATTTGGCCAAATCCTTCTCTAAGCTGTGGGGCTCTGGTCGTACCTTCTTCCCTTCATGGACATCAATATTCTCCTCACTGTTTCGAGATGAGAGTCGCTTCCTTTTGTGAGACTCGATAGCTTTGGGAGTTTTCTTGCCTTCAGTCTTTTCTTTGCTTGCCATTGCCTCAAGATAGTTCTCTGGATACTAATCAAGGGAAACAAAAATAATTTCTGAAAAATTAATACTGTGAAGTAGGAGTGTGCAGAGCTAGACAATGGTGACATCACTTCAAAATAAATTCCCGCTGTGTGCCATTTTTTTCATTCTTTGCTGTTGTTTAGACAAAAAAAAATTAATGTTCACATGATGAGGCGGGGGAAAAAATGGTTGAATTAAATGTTAGATTAATAAGCTTATTCTGAAATATGCTATACATTATTGCATCAACACATTTTGTAAATGTGTCAGGAGTCCTTTGCACGGAGCAAGGACAACACCACAGGCTAGGCTGAGAACATTTGTTTACAAGTCTCGGCTCACAACTAGTGTCGTCATCTGCGCATGCGCATAGTTGCTATGTAGTGTTGTGTGCTATTTTCATTTATATTCTCTTGTTTACAAAAGTATTACTTTGTTCATTCGGACATTCACGTCTGCGATGTTCTTCCTTACTTTGCTAACAAAATTATATTTATTGTCTAAACTATATAATTTATTTGCAATATTAAGTAATAAAAATAATGTTCAAATTTTGATTCGGCTTCGTTTCATTAAAAAAAGTTAAACCTAACACACACACATCAAACAATACAAATGATCACAGGCAGATGACAAAGAATAGCAAGTCCAACAAATTTAGGCCATGGAAACTATCTCTCCACCAAGGGCTTGTGAGAGGTCAATTACTTCAAGATGGATATCAGCTGTACTTTCATTAATATTAGTTTAACAAAGTTAGTGCCATACTTTTAATAATACAATCTAATTTTGTGAGATTAAAAAAATTAATGAAATAAGAAAAACACGGTATCATGCAATACATCTCCAAGCCACCATTTGCATTTGCAGTTATGATTTACCCTCCAATCTCGCTGAGGGCTGTAATTGTTTCGTGGGGATTAAAGTGTTGGTACTCCTCAAATAACTGTCACACATCCAATCAAATTTAAGTTGATATAATATAATAGTTTGATGACTAATGACTTTCCCTCAACCCCCTACTATTTTAAAACAAAAGGCCCAGTACTAGAAGTAATTAGACTCGGTCACCTAAGGGCCTTCTTAGAGAAAGGTTCATGTTTCTCGTTCCTGGAAAGCCAAACTTTATTGGCGTAATACTACTGTCTTACTGACATTCATTGACAGGTTTGAAAGTTAGAGCTTCATCGCATTGTTGACCTGAGAGCTAAGTGAGAAGAAAGGGCAGATAATTTCTCTTTGCTTCTCAAACCAGCTAGGTCTGCAACTAGTAATTATTTTGTTTAGTTTATTTATTTGTTCATGTGAGTTATAACACAATACATACTACATGACTATAGTGACAATTAAGTACTGTTACCAATGAGCACACTTTCTTTGAAACTCGCATTGAGCACAGCTTACTATCATTTTTAGATTGTTCTTATAAATATTCTAACAACCCGCAAATGATCAAGACACCATTGCTCAACAACTAGTGTGTTGGGGAGAGGGGTCTGCAAGCTTGGGTCTTTTCATTCAAGTAGAGTATTTCAAAAAGCTCCCGAGTTTGAGTATATTCATAATTTAAAAAATATATATTTAATTATTTTAAAAGTAAAAGAGTATATTTAAAATGTCACCAGTCAAAACAAACATAAAATGATGTAGATATCACATTTTTAAAATATGAGATTTAAAAAATAACTACCACACTCAAATACAAATATGAAAATGAATAATCAAAATTGTTTCAAAAATCATGTCTTTAAAGACATTATAATTAAGCTAACAATTACATTCTTTTTATAAAATTAATGTTTTACTGAGCTAATAATATCTCCTCAAAATGAGCCTCGGTAACTTTATTAGCCTATAAGAAAGCGTAGGAATCACAAACAGTTTTATATATTTGAAATGTTTCATATTTCATTTATTAGTCCTTGGTGTAATAATCATGCATGATCACTTATTCTGTTCCAACTTCATTCCTCTTTGCGCAGTTACACATGCACGCAACTTGTATGGGTTCTCACAAGAAATGATTTTATTGCAAAATTTATTTCAATTCAATTTATAATGCTTATGAAAGTTGATATTCATACTTTAAAATTAAAAATAAGGTGGTTAAAGTAATATGTCTGTTATACAATATGAAATAGCAAGTAATTTTTTTTCTTTTTTAATGCAGTAAGTTTGTCAAAATATTTATTGCAATGTTGATCAACGCTGATATTAGACAAGTAACCAACAGTTTTAAAACTAACTAGTAACTAAACTAGTGCTAGTTTTGTAGTTGAACATATTAATACAAGTTTTAAATATCTTGGGTTCAAAAACAATCAATATGCATTATCAATATAAAATTTTTAGTTCAAGTGAAATTATAATTTAATACAAGGACTGTGTAAAAAGAGTAAAGATAATAATTATTCAAGTATCTAGTGATATAATTAGCTATTTTTATTTTCATTGCCTTGTCATGGCAATTCAAATTTAATCGTGGATAACTCAAAATTGAAAAAAAAATGTTGAATTAGTTTAACAGTCAAAAGTAGTTTTAGAGCTGGTCTATTATGTTATTAATGTGAAATTTGATATTAATTTTTACAATTTTGTAAGTAACAACATTATTTATAGGCTAAACTGCTGATATAATCTAAATTAAATAGCCTGTACTACCATTGATTTTTAGAATTATTTTTGCATATTACCTTTTTAATATTCCAAGAAAAATAAACCAAATAATCGTCATTATCATAATCCACTCATTTTTCATCCCAGTGGAACACTCATACTAGGGGTGTGTGATTCGAGATTCCGAATAATTAACGGCCAAATATTTAATTCGAAACTCTGAATAGCAAGCTCCAATATCAAGTTCGAATAGTTGTCATAAATTTCTTAAAAGTCCTGTTTAGCTAGGTAGCCAGATAATCTGGTGACTCAGAGTTAAAAATACGCTTGTCCTTTGTTCAATGTGAGGGGAGGGGAATACCGATGTTAGAAGATAGCAAGAGGTCGTGGCCTCCCTGATGTTAGAAGATAGCAAGAGGTCGTGGCCTCCCTGATGTTAGAAGATAGCAAGAGGTCGTGGCCTCCCTGATGTTAGAAGATAGCAAGAGGTCGTGGCCTCCCTGATGTTAGAAGATAGCAAGAGGTCGTGGCCTCCCTGATGTTAGAAGATAGCAAGAGGTCGTGGCCTCCCTGATGTTAGAAGATAGCAAGAGGTCGTGGCCTCCCTGATGTTAGAAGATAGCAAGAGGTCGTGGCCTCCCTGATGTTAGAAGATAGCAAGAGGTCGTGGCCTCCCTGATGTTAGAAGATAGCAAGAGGTCGTGGCCTCCCTGATGTTAGAAGATAGCAAGAGGTCGTGGCCTCCCTGATGTTAGAAGATAGCAAGAGGTCGTGGCCTCCCTGATGTTAGAAGATAGCAAGAGGTCGTGGCCTCCCTGATGTTAGAAGATAGCAAGAGGTCGTGGCCTCCCTGATGTTAGAAGATAGCAAGAGGTCGTGGCCTCCCTGATGTTAGAAGATAGCAAGAGGTCGTGGCCTCCCTGATGTTAGAAGATAGCAAGAGGTCGTGGCCTCCCTGATGTTAGAAGATAGCAAGAGGTCGTGGCCTCCCTGATGTTAGAAGATAGCAAGAGGTCGTGGCCTCCCTGATGTTAGAAGATAGCAAGAGGTCGTGGCCTCCCTGATGTTAGAAGATAGCAAGAGGTCGTGGCCTCCCTGATGTTAGAAGATAGCAAGAGGTCGTGGCCTCCCTGATGTTAGAAGATAGCAAGAGGTCGTGGCCTCCCTGATGTTAGAAGATAGCAAGAGGTCGTGGCCTCCCTGATGTTAGAAGATAGCAAGAGGTCGTGGCCTCCCTGATGTTAGAAGATAGCAAGAGGTCGTGGCCTCCCTGATGTTAGAAGATAGCAAGAGGTCGTGGCCTCCCTGATGTTAGAAGATAGCAAGAGGTCGTGGCCTCCCTGATGTTAGAAGATAGCAAGAGGTCGTGGCCTCCCTGATGTTAGAAGATAGCAAGAGGTCGTGGCCTCCCTGATGTTAGAAGATAGCAAGAGGTCGTGGCCTCCCTGATGTTAGAAGATAGCAAGAGGTCGTGGCCTCCCTGATGTTAGAAGATAGCAAGAGGTCGTGGCCTCCCTGATGTTAGAAGATAGCAAGAGGTCGTGGCCTCCCTGATGTTAGAAGATAGCAAGAGGTCGTGGCCTCCCTGATGTTAGAAGATAGCAAGAGGTCGTGGCCTCCCTGATGTTAGAAGATAGCAAGAGGTCGTGGCCTCCCTGATGTTAGAAGATAGCAAGAGGTCGTGGCCTCCCTGATGTTAGAAGATAGCAAGAGGTCGTGGCCTCCCTGATGTTAGAAGATAGCAAGAGGTCGTGGCCTCCCTGATGTTAGAAGATAGCAAGAGGTCGTGGCCTCCCTGATGTTAGAAGATAGCAAGAGGTCGTGGCCTCCCTGATGTTAGAAGATAGCAAGAGGTCGTGGCCTCCCTGATGTTAGAAGATAGCAAGAGGTCGTGGCCTCCCTGATGTTAGAAGATAGCAAGAGGTCGTGGCCTCCCTGATGTTAGAAGATAGCAAGAGGTCGTGGCCTCCCTGATGTTAGAAGATAGCAAGAGGTCGTGGCCTCCCTGATGTTAGAAGATAGCAAGAGGTCGTGGCCTCCCTGATGTTAGAAGATAGCAAGAGGTCGTGGCCTCCCTGATGTTAGAAGATAGCAAGAGGTCGTGGCCTCCCTGATGTTAGAAGATAGCAAGAGGTCGTGGCCTCCCTGATGTTAGAAGATAGCAAGAGGTCGTGGCCTCCCTGATGTTAGAAGATAGCAAGAGGTCGTGGCCTCCCTGATGTTAGAAGATAGCAAGAGGTCGTGGCCTCCCTGATGTTAGAAGATAGCAAGAGGTCGTGGCCTCCCTGATGTTAGAAGATAGCAAGAGGTCGTGGCCTCCCTGATGTTAGAAGATAGCAAGAGGTCGTGGCCTCCCTGATGTTAGAAGATAGCAAGAGGTCGTGGCCTCCCTGATGTTAGAAGATAGCAAGAGGTCGTGGCCTCCCTGATGTTAGAAGATAGCAAGAGGTCGTGGCCTCCCTGATGTTAGAAGATAGCAAGAGGTCGTGGCCTCCCTGATGTTAGAAGATAGCAAGAGGTCGTGGCCTCCCTGATGTTAGAAGATAGCAAGAGGTCGTGGCCTCCCTGATGTTAGAAGATAGCAAGAGGTCGTGGCCTCCCTGATGTTAGAAGATAGCAAGAGGTCGTGGCCTCCCTGATGTTAGAAGATAGCAAGAGGTCGTGGCCTCCCTGATGTTAGAAGATAGCAAGAGGTCGTGGCCTCCCTGATGTTAGAAGATAGCAAGAGGTCGTGGCCTCCCTGATGTTAGAAGATAGCAAGAGGTCGTGGCCTCCCTGATGTTAGAAGATAGCAAGAGGTCGTGGCCTCCCTGATGTTAGAAGATAGCAAGAGGTCGTGGCCTCCCTGATGTTAGAAGATAGCAAGAGGTCGTGGCCTCCCTGATGTTAGAAGATAGCAAGAGGTCGTGGCCTCCCTGATGTTAGAAGATAGCAAGAGGTCGTGGCCTCCCTGATGTTAGAAGATAGCAAGAGGTCGTGGCCTCCCTGATGTTAGAAGATAGCAAGAGGTCGTGGCCTCCCTGATGTTAGAAGATAGCAAGAGGTCGTGGCCTCCCTGATGTTAGAAGATAGCAAGAGGTCGTGGCCTCCCTGATGTTAGAAGATAGCAAGAGGTCGTGGCCTCCCTGATGTTAGAAGATAGCAAGAGGTCGTGGCCTCCCTGATGTTAGAAGATAGCAAGAGGTCGTGGCCTCCCTGATGTTAGAAGATAGCAAGAGGTCGTGGCCTCCCTGATGTTAGAAGATAGCAAGAGGTCGTGGCCTCCCTGATGTTAGAAGATAGCAAGAGGTCGTGGCCTCCCTGATGTTAGAAGATAGCAAGAGGTCGTGGCCTCCCTGATGTTAGAAGATAGCAAGAGGTCGTGGCCTCCCTGATGTTAGAAGATAGCAAGAGGTCGTGGCCTCCCTGATGTTAGAAGATAGCAAGAGGTCGTGGCCTCCCTGATGTTAGAAGATAGCAAGAGGTCGTGGCCTCCCTGATGTTAGAAGATAGCAAGAGGTCGTGGCCTCCCTGATGTTAGAAGATAGCAAGAGGTCGTGGCCTCCCTGATGTTAGAAGATAGCAAGAGGTCGTGGCCTCCCTGATGTTAGAAGATAGCAAGAGGTCGTGGCCTCCCTGATGTTAGAAGATAGCAAGAGGTCGTGGCCTCCCTGATGTTAGAAGATAGCAAGAGGTCGTGGCCTCCCTGATGTTAGAAGATAGCAAGAGGTCGTGGCCTCCCTGATGTTAGAAGATAGCAAGAGGTCGTGGCCTCCCTGATGTTAGAAGATAGCAAGAGGTCGTGGCCTCCCTGATGTTAGAAGATAGCAAGAGGTCGTGGCCTCCCTGATGTTAGAAGATAGCAAGAGGTCGTGGCCTCCCTGATGTTAGAAGATAGCAAGAGGTCGTGGCCTCCCTNTACTCTCTTCTGATGTGTTCCTATAATCCCAAGTGACGAGTCATAGTCCTGTCAGTGTTATACTCTCTTCTGATGTGTTCCTATAATCCCAAGTGACGAGTCATAGTCCTGTCAGTGTTATACTCTCTTCTGATGTGTTCCTATAATCCCAAGTGACGAGTCATAGTCCTGTCAGTGTTATACTCTCTTCTGATGTGTTCCTATAATCCCAAGTGACGAGTCATAGTCCTGTAGGCCTGATGTGCCCTACAATTTCCCAGCAAGTGTTAAGGATTTACACTTTCTTTCAATGTTCATTAGAACAGCTATTTGGAGTCATAATTGCTTTTGTTTTAGTCAGAATACTGTATTGAATAGAGCCTATTGGAAAGTTAATTTTTGCACTAATTTTTATTCTTCTTAGAAAAAGAAATTTCCAAACATTTATTGATTTGTATTCATTTGATAAAGACTAAATTACACCAATAATGTGTTTTAATGATATACAACAGGGGTATTCAATTGACGGCCTGCCAAGCTCCACAGATTGGCCCACGGATTGAAAGTCCAACTACTGTTTCACTGGAGATGGCGTATGGTTTAGACGGTATGTAGAGGTGCTTGACCTTGAACGACCAGAGATCTCTTTAGTCTCTTATCAGTAGTGGGGGAAGCTGCAAACTCAGTGTCCTTGGCGCCACCAACATCGTGTGTTTACAAGGAGTGTGAGCTTACTCTCCAGTGGTGTACGTCCCCTACTCTAGACCCGGTATCTCTCTTCATGCGCCCCGCCCCCACACAACAGCTGAGCTATATAAAATATTCTTGCGTTTGACCTTGAACAATGCAGGTGACCGGGCGACAGGGTGGCTGAGAGTGGCTCACACTTCTTTGTGTGTTATTTATAATAATAGCAGAGTGTTTTACTTGTAATTAGTCTTTTCTTTATGTAAGTTTTCTAGTATGGCACTTTCAACTTTGAATAGTTAGATGTTGAAGATTATCATTTTTATGCTGAATGGACTAATAAGTAAGCACTTATATTGCCAAACACTCCTATTATATATAATATCAAATAATGTTTTAATTCTGTCCCCCCCCCC
>CABFWB010003836.1:0-10882 GCA_902151455.1 Timema bartmani | reverse complement strand
GAACATCCCCAGCTCGTCAGCGTTGTATACATCTTGAGACTGATAGCGCCTAAGGATGTTTTGGAGCGAGGGCATCCACTCCCTCACTGGTGTTGGGTCGACCGATGCGCTTTCACCGACGACCTTGTGACTGGATATTCTGTGACGCACATTGAAACTAGCCACCCATTTGAACACTTAAAGTTTTCCATACCCAACCTCAGAGCAAATTCATCGGCCTTCCTCTGCATCATCGGTCAATTTATGGGCACTTTTGCACTCTATGCGCTCAATGCTGGCTGAACCACTCCAGATTTGCGTGTCGCACCCTTCAAATTTTTGGCCTTTTTATTGTGGCCTTCCTTCTGCACTGCATTCACAATTTCTCCCCTCATTTTTAGAATCGTGAAAAGTTTTAACTTCGGGATGCCATGTCGTCGCGCAATCTTTGTCTTTGTAATTTTCTCCTAATCCACTTCCTGGATGATCTCGTACTTCTTTATGAGCATCAAGAATTTTGTCGAAATTATAAGTTCGTATCAAATTAAAAAAATAGCGAGGGTCGTCAAAAATCGTTCACAAAATCAAACCAAAAACGTAACTGAATCGAAAACAAGCCTGGCGAGTGATGTAGTGGCAGTCACGCAGGGGAAATATTGTCTTGATTGTGGGAGGGGGTGGACAGAGTCAAGTTCTATTGGCTGGCACTGATGGGATGGTGTATATATTTATACCTGACCCACCCCAGTTACTAATAATACAACGCTCACAAAGATAATCACAATGCAGCAACCTAAATCAATGCAACAAACACATTTTCACCCGATTTACTTAAAATTTTTGACCTTTTTTTAACATTCTTCACGGTTTCCAAAAAAGGGTCGTTACTTCAAGAGGGACGCTATTCCCGAGGTCGTCGAATCAAGAGTTGACTGTAACACGTTTACATAAGTAATTAGCAACGGTTTCAAGATGTAAGTCAAAAAAACATAATATATAAAGATTTTGGAACAGAAACTCACATGATTAATTTGAAAGGACTAAATTATTTCTCATTTTACAAATTTACACAATACTTAACTTTTTAACAATGTATATGCATATTATTATAAATTGTGAGCTTGTATGGTGTGTAAATATATTTGATAGATTATGAGATAGACAATAGACAAATGACAACATACCAAGCTGATAGGACTCACCTGTTCCCTTTGCTGGGTGCATATTTGGAATGTTTAGCCAGTTTGGAACTTCTAATTACTCTGACATGGTTTTCCTTTTTTCCAGTCTTTAGACTCAGACCCTTTCTGTTCATTTATAGGAGCATTGCAGTTGAGTGCAAGGGCCCTAGAAATAAACATCTCAGTTAAGATGGACACTAATTGTTAATTATTATGACTAAAGATGCTGATTTATGCTAAATAAAATTATTAGATTTTGTTAAATAAAATGTTGAATTTCGATATATATAAGGTATGTAAATAAAATATATCTTTTTGGCTGAAAATCAGGGATGGAACCCTTGAATTCTTAAAGATGATCAATCGAGAGTCAAGGATTTGAGAAAATTTCAGATTCAAGACTTAAATCTTTAAAAAAAACTCTTTAACTTGGAATGATCCTTCCTGTCAGCAACATCCTAGGCCTATGCTGCAGTGCCGGTTGTTGCGTGCATCACCTTCCATTATTGTCAGTCCATCTTTTCCCTAGTAACATATTCCCATTTTTGACAAGTAAGGCTTTCATTTGGAGTTTCCAATTATCAAATTTTTCCTTGCCCAAGGCTTCAATGCGTGTTGAGTATGAAATATTAATTTTTCAATAGTTTTTAAGAAAAACACATCTCCCTCTGAATAAAAAACCCCACACTTCCCCTCAAACACACTACACTTGCAATATTTAAATTTCCTATGCACAAAACATGACGATTTGGTGCTGTAGCCTGTTGGGGTTAGGCAAATTATTATTGTGATTAGGGCTGTGCCGATTCTGATACTCGATTCCACGATACCCATGGTATCAACTAGTATTGCAATTAATCGATACTATACGCTAAAAATCTCGATACCACTCTTCAGTATTCAACACGGTTGACTCCTCAAACGGTTGATTTTGAGCATCAGTGGCTAGACATTAGTTACTCATAGTTTTGCTTTGTCCTATTATTCTGTTCATTCAGCTCTAAACTCAATATAAATAAGCCATTCCTCTGCAGCTTATAAACATAGTCACGGTCGACACAAGGTCGATTTTCATTTATCAAAGGGAATTGTATTTCGGAGTAAGGTGTCAGACTTCTATGCTAGGGGTCCGAGGTTCAATCCTTGGTCCCGGCACATATTTATCTGATTGACCCTTCCTTCACCTGACGTGTATTAATCACAACTTGTGAATGTGTGGAATGCCAGGCCTCCACCGTGGTTCGGATCCCACGTTAAACTTTAGGTCCTTCATTTCATCTCACAATCACCCTACCATTACACATTAGCGTAAGTGCGTATAGCATGAACGGGTAGTAAGACGCGATAATGATAATGATGATGATAATAATAATAAAATAATAACTGTATTTTGAATCAATCTATAACCTGACAAATATTCATAATAATCTATAACTCTGTGATTAACCTAGTAATTTTATATGCTAATGTGTAAATAAAAAACTGACTTTCAAGATCTTTCATTACTTAATAAGTAATCATATTTTTTATTGTGGCCTACTAATCATTGTAAATATTATTTTAGTCTGGTTGATTCTTGTTATAATTTGTTTAAATAGCCTAATTGACTAGTTTCCATTTTTTTGACACATGGAAACAAATTAAATGCTTTCCTTTTGACATAGTTTCTATGCTTACAAAATGAGGATTTATTTAATTTCATGTTGAATGGTATCGAATAGGGTATCGAGTATCGAGGAGATGAATTGATAGTATCGAGCAAAGTATCGGAATCGAGAAAAGTACGTATCGGCCCACCACTAATTGTGATCAATGAACACTTTGTTAAATCGTAGAAAAGAGTTAGCTATAGGACTCTACGAGTACTCAGATTTCGAGCTTCAAGCCTAGCTCATCATTAAAGCTCGGGATTGATATCAAAAGTTTCATAGGCTCGCCATTTGAGCTTCCACTTGATGAACATACAAATCAATTTTTAAAACACAATGGTAAGCATAGGATATTCAATTTAGATGATATCGCGGCAATTCCCGCTATAAATCATTCGGTAACATAACAAATTGGTGAAATTAATATCAAATTTCACATTTATAGTATAATAGAGCTTTAAAACTACTTTCAGCTGATAAAATTATTCATTATTGTCGTCCATTTTGAATTATCTTTGATTGAAGTTGCACTACCATGACAAAGCAATGAAAATAAAAATCACTAAATAGATTTTTAAATGATTGTTTACTTGGTCCTTTTATAAAATAATTATTCCTATTATATTAAAAGTTTAGTATCAAGAATTTATTATATTGAATGTTTTCAAACATAGGATATTTAAAACTTGTATTAATTAATACATTTAACTACTAATATTAGTATTACTAGTATTAGTTTAGTTATTATTTAGTTATAGAATCATGTTGTGGCTAACCTGTCTATAAAATAAGTGATCATAATTGCAATAAATATTTTATCTAACTTACCACATTCAAATAAAAAAGCATTGACTAATTCATACTGTATAGTGTATACTAAAGTTATTATTTTAACCATTTTATTTTTCATTTTAAAGTATGAACATCAACTTTTATAAGCATTAAAAATTAAATAAAAATAAATTTCATAGTAAGATAATTTCTAGCGAGAGCCAATATAACACACATGTGTAGCTGCGCTAGAGGAATGAAATTGGAAGAGAATACATGATCATGCAATTACTAAACTAAGGACTAATAAACAAAATATGAACCATACCAAATTTCTAACTGCTTGTGATTCTTACATTTTCTTATAGGGTATTAAAAGTTAGGGAGGCTTATTTTAGGGAAATATTCGCTAATTAAAACATTGATTTTATAAATAAAATAAAATCTTAATTGTTAGTGTAATTTTAATGTCTTTAAAGAGATGAGTGATGAAACCTTTTGATTATATTTTTGTTTGAATGTTGATCTTATTTCTAAAGAGATGAGTGATGAAACCTTTTGATTATATTTTTGTTTGAATGTTGATCTTATTTTTAAATAATGTTTTTTAAAAATGTTATTTCTAATTTAAAAAGCAATATTTACATTTTTAAACTTTTTTTCAAAAGTATTTACTATTTATAAAAATGAGTGTCCTTATCTTAAGAACATATTATGTTGTTTTCATATATTTCTAAAATCTCAAATTTTAAAGATGTGATTTTATGGTGTGTGTGTTTTTTTTGGTTTTTTTTACTGGTGACATTTTAAATATACTATTTTAATTTTAAAATAATTAATAAATGTTTTCTTAATATTTTAAAATACGAATATACTCGAACTCGGAAGCTTTTTGAGATACTTGGCTGAGCTCAACTTAAGCTGAAAGACCCCTAGTTAGCCATTGTTGTAAAAGGCGTTCAGGAAACTTTTTACTCAACAGACAACTGTAAACTCAGACACTGGATAAGCACACCCAAATTATAACATAAGATCAGTGATATAGATGGCACCACAGAATACATAATATGATTGTGTTTTGTTTACGAAACATTGTTCACAATAACAGACAGGGCCGAAGCTTGCTGCTATAAAACCATACCCTACACAAGTTTTTCACGGGCAAAACAAATTAGTTAAATTAGATGAACCAATAGTTTATGAATCTTAACTTCCACTAAGATTGTGGGCAAGTAATATTTCTGCAAAACAAATCTCGATTCTTATAATAGTACTAAATCAAGTATGGCAAATCTACTCTCTAAAATGTGTTTTTTGTTCTAACAATAATTTAAAAAATTTAATCCAACTATCACCATTTAAATTTACATTTACATTGAGTATAATGCAAAATAAAGACTTTGGTAGTTGGTTTGAAAATAAATATAAAATTATATAAAAATTATAAAGTTCTATAAAGATTTAGGTGGGATTGAAAAGGTGGATAGGCTTGATTTGGGTATATTGAAATTGGGTCAAATAATTATAAAAATAATAATTCAGGTATACCTTCTTTAAAAAAATTAAGATGTATTTTTCATAGATATTTCCCTGTACCTTCTTCCAAATACATGTACAAAATACCTCAAATAAATGAAAAGGGGTTTTCCTTAAAGAGATTCACATCCAATTTCCTGAGTTTGTCCTTAATGTTCATTGCTCCTTTAACATATTTCCTTTCTCAAACAAATTAATAGTAATAGAATTCAATTTTTGGTAAAGTTGACAATCTGTGTTAAATTTAACATGTAAAAAACATAGATGTATGATATAATATATTAATAATATAGGCACTATAATTTGAATCATAAATGAAAAAAAATTTGGTAGTAATAATTAAAAGTTAAAATATCTTATGATGACAAATATGATACAATCATAGAAGTTTTCACAAACATCTAAAAAGTTTGAAACATATTAAAAATTGTGGACTTTTGAGTCAAATTGCATTAAAAGTGTTATGATAAGATGAATTAAACATGCATATATTACTTGTCTTGCGTTATATTTGGAAATTAAACATAGTTATTTGTAAGTGAAAATTTAAAGAATGAAAAAAATGCATAAAAAATTGAATTCCTTCCTTATCTGTGATTCCCTGTTCCTTGGATATTGATGCAGTCACTGCAACGTATTTGAGCTTCTACATGTTTCGATGCTACAACAGCATCATCAGCAGGTCAGAGTTAAAAGTTGTGTGGTTGAGTATTCCAAGTTGTTTGAGAAAGGAAACTTTAAGTGTCCCTGTTTTTCTTAACTAATTTACATTTTCTCCTTTGTGTTTTTTGGTTTCGTCTTTTAGGAAGTTGGGTTGCATGTTTCACACTCCCTCCTGATGAGTTCCGATAGAATGAAACCTAGGTCAGGGGATTGGGCGGTAATGATTGATTTTCATTAAGAGGCAGACATTATCTCTTTGTCCAGTGGCAGCATAGTTAAGTGTGAAATGTGTTCTTTCCATTATAAAAGTCACATTGTGTTAAGTGTTTGTTCACTTTTATATGTTGCTTTCCACCTTTCCAGTACTTTTTCCTAAATACATATACATCGTAGATTTTTTAGCATTCAAAGGATCCATAAAAACTAGTGCAGCCATAAGAAACCATTGCTCTACCAATTCGCAAATGTGTTTCAGAGTTATAATTTTGACAAAGACATTTCTCTTCTACCAAATTGATTTTAGGTGTACATTTCATTTACCCTGAAAGGTAGCATGCTTATCTTGCTTATTCCACCACTGTAAAGCTTATAAATAGGGTCAGAGTGTAATCTTTCAGAGTAAATAGAGTGTACACAGTACATAGTTCACTTTAGCAGTAAGGCTCCAGGTAGAGCAAGTGACCACATACCTATTCATGCGTGTGAGTTTCTGGTCAGAGCTTTGCGCTGCTGTCCTCTTGTTGCCAGAAAGATCTCGCCCCCCAGACCCAGTGTACCAGAATTCATCTCCATTATCTACATCATCTTCATAACCTCCCGATAAGACGATACTGAAGGCTCCTCGATCTTCCCGGCCGTGAATACCCGCTACATGAGGTCTGTGTATGCCAGCTTCAGAGGCCTGACACAACACAATCACATTACTACAACCAGCTATTTGAGAGACATCTTATATTGACGATGTTGATTATACTATTTGAGCGAATTTTAGGGACATTTCATATCCATTCAGAAAAATTAGTCCTATAGACATTTTGTAGCTATGATAGTTACAGTTATAGTTGTATTTAAATATAATATCCACCCTGGACGCGGGACATTCTGGATAGCTCAGTGGTCAGAGAATTGGTGTACTAAGTCAAAGGTCCCTAGTTCGATTCCCGTGTCCAGGTGTCATTTTTCAATTTAAAGAATATTTTGTAACTGATCAAAAATTGTATTTAATTTAGTCTCAAACGTTGTCTAGTTAAATTTCTGGCTCTAACAAAATTAAACATTGAACGGAAGATAATAAGGCAAGGCCTTCACACTTACCAGGAAACTGAAGACCTCAAAGTTCACAGTTAAAACATACTACAACACATAACTATGTAATTTTCAGGGTACATCAGTCCACTTCTTCAGCAGAAAATTACATAATTATGTGTTTTGTTGTGTTTTAATTGTGAATTTTGAAAACTACAATTTTCTGGTGTGTAGGCCTTGACCTTTTAGAATCTATTTAAGGTTTAATTTAATATAGCCATTTGGTGCCATTTTTCCTTGGCTCTAATAAAAGTTTAAAAGATATGTGTTCATGGGGGTTGGGAGTGAGTGTAGCTGGGAAATGAAGATAATATGTATATACAGTTAAATAACAGTCTACATCTGACAGTAGGATAAGTTCTCTACTCATAGAACTTCATGTTGTGGTACTTACCGTGTGGCTACCATGGAAGATTTGTAGAATGTTGGTTGAGTTCAATTTAATATTTCTATTGGTGTATATAAAACATTCATTTACCACTTTAGTGGAATCATAAATATTATGTTTTATCATAAGAAATGTTAACGTTTAGTTGCTACTTAAAAATTAAATGCAGTAAACTTTTATGAGGTTCATATTTGAGATTTGAATGTAAAATTAAAATATGAATTCAAGAAATGTTCACCCTAAGAGGTAGAAATTTTACCTCGAATGATTACATTATGGCGTTATCTTATAAGCGGCATCATAGCGGAACCAAGCAAAGTAAGATTGCTACTGTTCGGGGTAAATTATTTGTAAAATAGTGGATTCAATCCAACTCTATAAAAAAAAAGATTCAAGGCTACCACTATTTTCTTATTATGAAATTGTGTGTTTTCAAGAAATTTTTTTTTTCATTTTTACAAACACTTTAAATTGAAGTATAGATAAATGAAATTCAGTTTTAAATAAAATAATATTAAATTGGTGTTTAGAAAATGAACATTTGACCCTAGTGGGGAAATATATATGCAGTAGTTATAAAGTACAATCCAACACCTTAGCTCAGTCGGTAGCGTGTCTGTCTACTGAGCTAGGGGTCCCGAGTTCAATTCCCGACATGAGCGCAAAATGTATCTTTGGTAAAATGTGAGTTTACCCTTTTCACAGTGATGATTTAACAGTCGGGGATTGGATGATGTGCCTGTCCTAGGTTAGAGTATAAGGCAAATGAAGCTACGACAGCCCTAGAGAGCCAGTAGTGGGAAATAAATGGCTTGAATAAAACAATGAGCCAACACACAGGGTGGAAACATTACTGGATGGATGAAGTAATGAGGTACGATGTGTTTGTGTTGTGTTGTAGCAAGTAGTGACTAAGCAGGAATTTAATATAAATAACCTGGACATTAGATCCCCAAAATAAAATGTGGCCCAATTCTTTTTTTATAATCATTGTAATAATACATAGTAACATTTGAGATGACATTTATAAATTGGTCATTATTTGGTGAAATATAGCAAGTTAGGCTGGTATATCAAATTTAACTCATTACTCACCAAAGATTGATTCCCAAAAATAGTTAAATTTGCGCACCAAATATGTGCAGCATTTGCCAGCACAAAGGTGTGATTTCACTCATGTAAAGGAACAAACATCCGAGCGACCACATTTACCGAGACGCATTTGTCATCTATTTTTAACGTGACTTCAACAAGAGATCTAAAGCCACTCACACACTTGATGCAAATATAAAGTTTCAATTTTTTTTGTAAAAAAATATAGGACTAGTCTAATATTTTATGTGATCTTAATACTATTTTTGTTATGGTAAAGATTTAAAAATTTAGATTTTTCGTTTTAAGATGATAGGCCTATATAAATAGCGCGTCGGAGCTACATCAGCCTTAGCCCAGCAGTGGAATGACTATCCAGTACTAGTGAATTGTTGTCCAGGGGACCCCCAAATGTAGTAATGGTACATCTTTCCTTGGAGGCTCTGTCCCGATAAGATAAGGGTGATAGTGAGTATGAGGGTGTGGAACCAGTGGAAACTCTTAAACCTAACTTAACTAACCAAACCCTTGTGATCGTTGAGATCGTTTCCCTTTCAGGAAAAATACCCAAGGTACCAGCCAGGAATCAAACCCAGGACCCCTAGGCGTGTAGCCAAGTGCACTGACCACTACATCACGGGCCAGTTATGTAAGATTGTGGTCATCACAAAACAAGCTTTTGTAGAGCTCAATGAACTCAGTCAACTAAAAGGTGCCACAAACAAATGAAACAGAAAAGTTTGTGTGTGTTTCGATGCCGATACTTAATGTTATTGATACTTTCCTTTTGATACCACATCCTACCCTGGATCCCCTGTTCTCCCCTAATGGTATATGCAACTGTAGGGACAAGACTCGCTGTGGAGCCCCATGGCCATGCCATCATGGTAGCACTTTGTATATCTTCAAAATAAAAACAAAAAAACATAATATTTTGATCTTATGTATTGTATAATAAAATGTTAGTGACCTGCATTCGAAACATCCATGAAGTCCCGACTTCTACCCCTGGGACAGGCCCAAAATGGTCAGGGGGCACAATTGTGCACACCTTGGTACGCCCCACGCAGGCCATTCCTTTCCCCCAATCCCTCTTGGAGCTGGTGGTTTTTGACGCTGCCATTGACTTGCGCTTGCTTTCCTTCAACTTCTCCCCTGCCCTCACAATCTCATTCTCGTCATTCTTGCACTCAGGGCAGTACCTGGAGACACAAGAGTTAAATTTCACAACCAACTTTGTGAGCACTTGAATAGTTTTATATTTAGTGAAATATATATTTGGAAGAAGTTACAGGAAAGGCGGATAGAAAACATATAAAAAGTATCAAACACAATATGGCTGTTACAATGAAAAGAAGAACACAGTTCACACTTTACATTGCTGCCACTGGGCAAGGAGGTAACCTAGGTTTATTCTAACAGAACTCATCAGGGAGGAGTGTGAAACTCACAACGCAACTTCCTAAAAGAGGAAACCAAAAAACACAAAAAGGAAAAAAGAAATCGGTAAACGACAATTAGATAGGAACATATAACATAAAAGACAAATACAGAAAATCGACATAGGATATATTTCATTAAAGAGATATAGGATATATTTCATTAAAGAGATATAGGATATATTTCATTAAAGAGATATAGGATATATTTCATTAAAGAGATATAGGATATATTTCATTAAAGAGATATATTATTTTCAGTGAAAGAAACTTTATGACGAAGACTTAAACGGTACATTCTATTGGACTTTAGTCCTCGCCTGCATGACATAGTTATATACATCAAATTAATAATTGGAAAAACAATATTTGTTAAGTTTACTACAAATAGTGTTTTGAATCATTCTTCTATGGCAGAGATTCCTAAACATTTTTCTTTGTAGAAACCATTAAAATATTTTGTAAAACCTCAGAGAAATTCTATCGAATGATACATGGTTTGAAAGGCGTTAATTACAAAATACATGTGTAAACCAGTAGAAGTTGTAAATAATAATTAGATCATTCTTTTGAATAAAATATTTCAGGAGTACTTATTGCCTATTTCTATTTATATTGATACTTAAACTAGACTGAAATATTCTTACCAACCTCACTTGTAACATTAGTACCAACCCTCTTATCTTCATATTCTTCGGATATACGAGTTATTCTAGCGTATTTCAACTCTGTCCAAGAATTATGGACAGACCAAGGAAAAGCAAGCTTTTGCAAATTCTCGCAGAACCTTGCTTGGGAATTTAGTTCAAGGGGCTCTTTCTAACTTGTGAGCAAATCAAATAAGCTTTCACAAATGGCCTTGTCTGAAGTATGTTGAGA
>CABFWB010003835.1:22000-50861 GCA_902151455.1 Timema bartmani | reverse complement strand
TTTGTTTTTGTTTAAGAGCTACCCTTAGATACTTCCTTTACATCAAATTTTGTGTGACTATACTATTTAATACAAGCATTCCCCTCCCCGCCCCTCTTTACACTCTACACTCTTTCTTTGTTTTTTTATAGTTTAAACCGCATATCCATCGGAAATGTGCGAAGCTTGTAAAACTTTGACTTTGTGTTGAATATTTGTTCGTTTCAACTTGAGATTCGAAAGTAAAAAATTCTGTATCCAACAATTATGAAGCTTCACCAAATATATATATAATTATATATTCAAAGCTAAAACTCAAATTTTATTTTCATCACAAATTTGTGTTCGTACGATTTCAACTTGTATTCAGTTTCGTCTCGTTTTTATTCGATTAGAGTCGGCTTCGTGTTAAAAAAAAACTTTGCATACTCTTGATGCCAATATATATGCATTATATACACCTATAAGTTTTTTTTGAAAGGTTTTTTTATTGGTATTTGTTAACTTGAACATTTGTAATTTTTACTATTATAAACATCAAATAGCCGAAGCTGTTATTAATTTTAGAGAGGAATTCACCATCTAGATATCATATTCTGAAAATTGAAAAATGACACCTGGACACTGGAATCGAACCCGGGACCTTTGGCTTAGTACACCAATGCTCTACCACTGAGATATCCAAGATCACATGATAATCTAACAAAATAATTAATAAATAGCCCTAAATTAAAGTTAGCTTCACCATCACATAAAATCACCAGTTATTTATAATAGGTAAATGTGTTGAGTGTTGTAAACAATAATCTTATGAAGAAACGCTGACACTGAAAGAATGGAAAGGGGTTAATCCTACTGACCAAAGAATAATATTTTCATAGCGTAAAGATATCCCACTTCCATTCCATGAAAGATAGTCCACTCCTATGAAATAAATACATTTGGTGATTGATAAAGAGACTATTTGTGATCACCTGATATTTTCTTTGCTCACAGTGTTTAATTGGTCACACCCTCCCATGCCCCATTTTATTTTCCCTTCAGATCTGCGTGGATCTCGGGGCATCCCAAAACTACGGTAGGGGGGGCCTTGGGCCCCCTCAAGCCCCCCTCCCGTGGGTACGCTACTGTCTAAGCTACATACTTTTGTGTTGGATTGTACGTTTCAATTCTGATACGTTTATTCATTATTTTTTTTCTAGTCATTATTTGTATTTTGTTTTCAGATTTATTTTACATATTTTATTTTATATCTATGTTGGGAATATTGGTAGAAATGTAAAGGATTAGTTTATATTACGCTTTTAGTGGATGGTAAAGACTTGTCTAAAAATTAGTAAAAGTCCTATTTCTATTTTGCTAAGTAATTTCTATATAAATGACTATTAAATGAATAAGCAGTGACATTTTCAGCTTTGCAAGGAATTTTGGGTGAACTTCCGGATGGTTGGACACACTGTTGGTGCGGATAAAATGTTTGTGCGTGTTAGGACGTATTATTTCTTGTAATTATCAAATGTAGAAACTTGTTTAGCAAGAAAAATGACTTCATATTGTGTGCTGATTATAATATTAGACATATTTTGTGAGAGTTTATTTTAAAAAAAAAGTGTCAAAATAATTTGACTGCTGATGCATCGCTACAGTGATGTGAAGTTTTATGTTTTTACTGTTTTTTTAAATTTCCTGAATGACTCAGAAAATTGTCTGTGTTCAGTTCAAGCTCAATTCTTCACTTGAAACCATTACAGCTTGGCATTTGTAATTTAAAGCTGGTATCATTGTTTATTGTATAACTGCCACCTTTTGTTTTTCTTGGCTTGTATATTTCCTAGAACTTCCATACAAGATGTGACGCAACATTCATTTATCAGGGTGAAATGTAAAGAAACACAGGTTAAAGTCTGTTTTTTTTAAAATTCTTATAACAAAAACTTTATTGACCAATACAGATAAAATATTTCTGTCTGCTCTTAAGACGTCTGGTTATAGCTGTATTACCTACCTAAGTTAGGTGTTATTTGGGAGTGAGACGGGCTCTTAAGACGTCTGGTTCTAGCTGTATTACCTATCTAAGCTAGGTGTTATCTAGGGAGTGAGACAGGCTATTAAGACGTCTGGTTCTAGCTGTATTACCTATCTAAGCTAGGTGTTATCTAGGGAGTGAGACAGGCTATTAAGACGTCTAGTTCTAGCTGTATTACCTACCTAAGTTAGGTGTTATCTGGGGAGTGAGACAGGCTCTTAAGACGTCTGGTTCTAGCTGTATTACCTACCTAAGTTAGGTGTTATCTGGGAGTGAGACGGGCTCTTAAGACATCTAGTTCTAGCTGTATTACCTACCTAAGTTAGGTGTTATCTGGGAGTGAGACGGGCTCTTAAGACGTCTAGTTCTAGCTGTATTACCTACCTAAGTTAGGTGTTATCTGGGAGTGAGACGGGCTCTTAAGACGTCTAGTTCTAGCTGTATTACCTACCTAAGTTAGGTGTTATCTGGGAGTGAGACGGGCTCTTAAGACGTCTAGTTCTAGCTGTATTACCTACCTAAGTTAGGTGTTATCTGGGAGTGAGACGGGCTCTTAAGACATCTGGTTCTAGCTGTATTACCTACCTAAGTTAGGTGTTATCTGGGAGTGAGACGGGCTCTTAAGACGTCTAGTTCTAGCTGTATTACCTACCTAAGTTAGGTGTTAACTAGGGGGTTAGATGGGCTCTTAAGACACCCAGACGGACTACCAAAAATCTATTTTTTTATTCTTTGTATACATTAGCTAGAAAATTAATCAAGCTACATATAATCAGGGCATTTCATTTGTTTACTATCTTTTAATTATTTCTTTTTGATATGTTTAGTTTAATTTGAGAAGAGTATTTTGTGATAAGTATAATTATAGTCAAGTAAATTCACCTTATTCTTAGCAATTTTTTTTATAATCCACATTATGTACTTAAAAGGTACAAGTTGTGTTTTTTATGGATGTTTTTGTTGCTTGTTATGCTTAGGAGAAAGAGTTTAGAATATTAGGATGTTAAACACTAGAAGACGAGTTTAATTTTTGTTGGTTTGGTAATATGTATGATTTAAAAAAAAAATGACAGGGCTTATTTTAAATTAAAAATCGATTTGATTTGCAACTAAAAAGGTTGTACCAAAAATGTAGTCGATTGGATGTGCCACTTGTTGGGAAAAACTGGGAGAAAATTACGACGAATTATTGACCGGTATTACAGCCAGTTTTCAATTACTTTACTTAAGCCTTGCTGACGCGATACGAGCACGCTCTCATTGAATACACTTCGATGCTCGCTTGTTCACCAACTTGGGGTAAACATGTCATCCGAGCCCATTCGGGCGTCAGCAACCGAGTCAAGTGGAATCGAACCATGCTCAACTTTCGTGAGTCGGCTCGGATACGGATAGCATTCCAAAATGGCGGCTGAACGGTGAAAGGAGCTCTTGATATAAATTAGACTGAGCGGTAAAATTAGTAGATGGAACTAATTCTTCATGCCTGAGAATTCATTTACGGGTCTGTATTTTATTTTTTCGCTTCGTGTGAGCAGATTTTGATGAATTTTTAACTCCTCTTTCAACATATCTGTGACCGCTCTGATACTTTTCAACTCGATAGGGTCTAGCTTTATAAAGATCCGAGTGGTAAGGTGTAAAAAAAACCACTCTTAAGCTGCTCCGCAAGCGTTGCTTATACTATTGTGTCTCGGTCCTAGTTAACTCATCTAATGTCAACACGGCAAGTTTTCAATCACTTTATGTGGCCAAGCACGGAATTAAAATGTTCCTCCTTTGACTGAATTCTCAACAAAGACACTTGTTATAGTTTTGACAATAATAACGTTATGTTATATTATTATTTCTACAACCTGACTTAGACTGGCTGAATCGTCGCAGTCAAAGTTGTATATTTCAAAATAGATTCTTGAAATTTAATGACCAATCTATATTTTAGAGGGAATATATATATATATTTTAGAGAATTGTGATTGTCAGTTTTTAGCTTTAGTTTAGCGTTTTAGGTCTAGTAAAATGTTAAGTAGTTTTTGCTGTTTGTGAAAGATTAAGGTATTAGAATGCAAATTATCGGAATACCGTGGATACAGTAGAAGCGTTGATACAGTGAGGTTGTCGGGGGGGCATACCCCCAGCGGTATAGCTAAGTCACAGTATATCGGAAGGTAAACGTTACTCGTATGAAACATGAAAAAGATAGCAATGCTTGCCTTGTGTTTTTTTTTATCACCGCATCTTACTACTCGTTCGGGTTATATGCCTATTTACTAATTACACTAATGGGTTAAGCATTAAGAAGGTTTAATTTAGAGAAAATTCACCTGCATTTGTGTGGAAGGAGAATGGTAAAACCATTTAGGAAATACGACACTCAGTTCACCCGACCGGGATCGAACCCTGATCTCCCCGGATCTTTGGCAGTCTAGTCCAACACGAGAGTAGTGTGTTAGACCACGTGACCACCGAAGCGGGTGCCTTGGGTTATTTTTTCTTAGTGTTGAGAAGTGCGAACCTAGTGTTAAAAGCTAATGCAGAGTCGCTCTATCTACTGAATCGCTACAAGTAAGAATTTAATTAGTACAGTAATAAAGATTAATTATTTTTTCTCGGGAGACAAACTCTTCGTCGTGTTATGTCAAACTGTGCTGTATTGGGTTTCTACTCTACCATGTTTTAAACATTTTTTCGGAAGAGAAATGACCTGTTTTATTATAATTCACTAGATGTAATGGAAAATGTTAACCGTTGAGAGAATTTTTACCTGAGGGAGCAAGTGGTATATTTGATTGGGCTTAAATTTCGCGAAAATAGGAATGGCAAAGATGGTATCAATGTAAATTTTTTTAAATTTTTGTTTGCACTACCCGTCTTGGCGATCCATGTTAGCATGGAGGGGGAGGAGGTGGAGAAAACGAACTCACCCAACCGCCAAATAATCTATACTCACATGAAACACTCTTAAGAACCGTAAAAGAAACCAATATATCATATTCACAAAATTTAAAATTTAAATTAGGAACAGCACATAAATAATTAAGTTAACTTTTTCTATATCACATATATAATTAATTCTGTTATCTCATCATTTGGGTTATATTCATTTGTTACAAAATATATATTTTATATTTCTAATTTGAAGTGAAAATGGGTTTGTTCTGTTACCTTAAAATAACTCGGAGAAAGCGACAAATCGAACTAGACCAGATTGATGTCTTGTCTGCGTGTCCGCCAATACAGGTGATATACAATATTCATTATAATGCCTAAAATTTGGGTGAAATTATTTGGCCGAAATTAATCTTTTTTTTTTTTTTGGAAAAAAAAATATATCAATAAACCACGAAAAGGCGTAAGTAGTTTGCCAACATGTAGGCTTTAAGTGAAAACCATTTGGCAGTCGGTTTTACCCACGTAAAGTAATTAACGGCAATGTGACACAAACTTGGGTACCTGTATTAAAATGGTGCCTTCGAAGTAACAGTCTTGACACAACTTTTTAAGGAAATCCAATTTGTTAGATTATCGTAAAAAATAATAATATATATATGTATAAACCATATCAGGTATATATTCACTCCTAAAAACCGCTGCACTATATTATGTTCATACCTCATGTATTATATTATCTTGTTAATAATTTATTTGAACTATATGCAGATATTGACTACAATAATTAAGGTACAAGAATTGTATATTTTGTGTCAGTAAGCAATTTTTATTTGATATTAAATATGTTGAAAAATGACCACTTGGACTCAGGAATTGGGAATTGATATTTTACTAAATGTGCCAATGTTCTCACGACTGAGCTATCCAGCATTCGTCCCTTACTCAAGAGTCACTTTTAACTCTTACTTTTAAGGCAGAGTCTGTGATGGACATGTGAGATTCGTCAGCTAACCAATCATCAGTATCACAGCCATCAGCAACTTCGGGATTGGCTTTATGCTGCCGTTAGTATTGTATAAGGATGGTGTATTTATAAGCTGATTATGGTAGAAAGTATCTTTTACTAAAACAATATATTCATACATTAAGTAATGTTTTCTGCAGCTTTCAATTTTGATATATATTATCAATAACAACAATAATAATTAGTAAAATGTTATCAATTTTGACCACAAAAAAAAAAAGCTTGAATTTTCTCTTTTGTTCTGCAGACTGAAATCAGGATGTATGTATGGATGTCATTTTTCAAATAATTTAATTTCATAATGTTCACCAGCACACGGATATATATATATCCCCTAAAGTTGATTCTTCAACCTATTGTTTGAAATTATTACCATATTGGCCCGAATATAAGACGATAGTTTTAAATTAAAGATCGAAAGCAAAAAATAGGGGGTTGTCTTATATTTGCAGCCTAGCATCTTATGTTATTAATTTCAACTTACTTTTTGTGTAAAGCCGTTTGTATTGCATATTTCTAACTAAAGCTAATAAATCTAGCACAAAACATGTTTTCACACATGAATAAACTATAAAAAATTATTTTATTAAAGTATTTCACATGTAAATTATCGTCACGGCATAACTTCTTGTGTTATTAATTTCAAACTTAATTTTTGTGAAAAGCTGCATCTATTACATATTAATTATTAAAGTTTGTAAATCATGCATGACAATATGTTTCCACACGACGGATCCTAACTAGAAAACTTTATTTTATTGTGGTATTCTGACATGACGTTTGAACACGCTCTAAAAACTAATCTCGGGGAGCGCTTAGTAAGCGCTCAGTGTACAATCAAACAAGCGGAGTGTTTCTTTCCTCCACGGTGCGTGACGTCAGCTGCCTGCTGATTAACTTGCGGTATTTGTTTGTTTTTTGTGTGAATTACTTACAGCAACATAAATAAAATATAGTTTAGTGCGGTTTTAATTACAGTATATTTTTTATCTTTTCCAATGGCGCATCGTCAAAACAGATAAACAAAGCTGAAAGACGAAGCTACAATGCCTGCTTTAAGGTTGCAGTTGCAAGATACGAACACCTCTGCGGCGGCACGGCATTACGGCGTGACTGAAGTTAATGCGCGTCGCTGGAGGAAAAATTTTCCCAAGCTGCAGACGCCGGACAACAATAGTCCAGAGATTGCCTGCTTATTATGAAGACAAGCTTTTAGCTTTTCAGAGATACATTATCAGACTCAAAACAGGCCAACAATTACCTCACGAGTCAGATTGGAAATTGTGACCAAACACCAGTGTTCTTTGACCTGCCATTTAACACTACTGTACACCCAAAAGGGGAGAAGACTGTAATGATCCGTACCCCAGGCAATGAAAAATGAAGGGTAACCGTAATGCTTGCGTGTCTTACAGATGATTCCAAACTCCCACCCTATGTAATTCTAAAAAGGAAGGCCATGCCACCATAAAAAATTCCTATAGGAATCCATGTCAAGAGTCCAAGAGAATGGATGGATGACTGAAGATTTAATGAAAGATTGGATGAATGTAGTATGGAATAGGCGCCCCGGAGCTAAACTTGGTAGGAAAAGCATGCTTTGTACTAGATGCTTTTCGGGGTCATCTTACCGACACTGTGAAAACTACTGCCACCAGGATGAAAACTGACTTAGTTGTGATACCAGGAGGAATGACAAGCCAGCTTTAAGTGCTGGACGTAGTGGTTAATAAGCCATTTAGAGACTACAATGATTGGCTGCTGGAAGGAAATCATGCGCTCACTCTTACAGGCAAGATAAAGCGAGTGTCACCAAGCCGGCTAATCGAGTGGATCCTCTCATCATGGCATCGGATCTCACAAGATTCCATTATAGCGGAATTCAAGAAATGCTGCATTTCAAATGCACTGGATGGGTCAGAGTATGATCTGCTTTGGGAAGCCCCAGGTGGGGAAGATGTGTCCGAGGAGGATTCTGAGTGGGAACAAGAAAGTGAAAGCTCCACTACTAGGGATAGTGACGATTCAGTTGATGAGAGTGATTAGACTAGACCTAATAATTACATCAGTTTTAACGTGTGCTGCATAACATCCACCCTATGTATTAATATTCATAATTATGACCCAAGTGTACCTGACAATTAATGTGTAATAAGTTATAACCTATTATTTGTAAACTAAAACATTACAACTTTAATAGTCCTATGCAGTAAATGGAAAAAATGTGAGCTTCAACATGAGGTAAGAGAACAACCTTGTATTAAACACAATTTTTCTTTTATTCTTATTGAGCCATGGAAAAATAGGGGGATTCGTTTTATATTTGAGGCCGTCTTATACTCTGGCCAATATGGTAATTTTATGTACATGAAAGTTCCTTCTCTGAAAATATATTGTCATTCCAGTAAATATATGTCTGATGCAGCAACAGTTAAAAGTGTTTACTATCTTTTATACAATGTTTCTTGTTTGTTTTATGAATGTTTATACATGTTTTAATGTTTTGTAATGTTTAGCCAACCAAGATGCACAAAATAAACCTTATAATGTCAAAAACTACGGATGTTAAGATTCCTGTTTTTTCTCGTTTACATATCCTCGACTTTTACAGTTCTCAATCTTTCTCAATGCAGCTGCATTTCTTGCTTACTCGTATTTATTCGCCATCATCATCAACAACTGTTTCCAGCCTGTGGCCGGGTCAGTTTAGTAAAATGCCTCCATCTTCCTTGATCCGTACACCATTCTTCTTCCTTTAATTGCTTCAATTCTTCTCCTCTCACTTGAACACTTTCTGTTATCTGCTCCTCCCATCTCTTTATCTCATGTACTCCTGTTTCTCCTGGTGACAGCTAACATGCTCTCCTTGTCTCTCTTACATTCACTGTCCATGTTTCTGCTGCATGTGTGACGATGGTTACAAAGTCATAAAAAATCAAAAGCTTCCACACAAAAGTTATTTATGTTTTACCAAAATTAGTAATGGCGTTCTTTGTACCCATAATCACATATGCAGCAGACTCATGGACATTTCCTTTTTCTTCCAACCACCATTTTGGACACTTGAAAAGAAAATCCCCCAGTATTTCGCTTACTTCTTCTACAACTTGAGAGATAATTTCGTCACATGGCTGAGAGGCTAAGTTTTATAATTTTAGCATTTGTTTGACAATTATTTTTAAAATCGTAAGTGAAATTATGGTTTCTCTTAGCTATTCATGAACTTAAAATAATGAAGTTTTTTTTATTACTGTGTTTTATGTTTGGAAAGTATACATAGCCATTTTCCTTTACTTTTTATCTACTATGGTATTCGTTGTACTTTTATACTTTATGATAATTTATATGATCGAATTAAAATGCACGCTACTAGATTTTCAAGTGATATTTGTGTTTGTGTGTTTGGTTTTTTTTTTTGGTGCCAAAATCAAGATTTGCGTCCCAGGTCCAGATTTGAGCACACCAATCGAGCTCAGAAAGTTTTACCCAACTTTCAAAATCTATAGGTTTAAAAAAAAAAAAAAGTACATCACCACTGGGACTTTCTCTCTATCTTAAAATAGAAACATTTACTAAAAACTCATAAGAAATAAGAAACATTGAAAAAATAGGAACATCTCTGTCCACCAGATAGCATAACAATCAATTTAAATTTTCAAAGACCTTCATGAAATAAACATGTGTATATACATATACTCCATTCACGGTAGGAATTACTCTCTGAAAGGCCTTTTTTCCTACCAATATCCTACTATATTCCATTCACGGTAGGAATTTATCTCTGAAAGGTCTTTTTTCCTACCAATATCCTACTATATAATAGCTTTCTGGTAGGGGAAAAGGCCTTTCAGAAAACAATTCCTACCGTGAACAGACTTTATATAATATATTTCTGGTAGGGAAAAAGGCCTTTCAGAAAACAATTCCTATGCTGAACAGACTTTATATATATATTTCTTTTTACAAATCTTACCACCCTGTATATGTGTATGTATATATATGTTTTCGACCACCCTGTGTACACACACACACACACACACACACACACACACAGGGTGGTTGAAAACCCATAGCCTAAATGCACATATAGTTTGGTTGAACCAAAAGTAATACTAAATTCCTGCATACTTATATTTGGGAAAATATGCTAGTACCATTAAATTGTGTTCAAAGTTTCGGCGTACAGTACCGGGAGAGCAAAGCTGTTCAAGCATTCTTGTACAACAGGTTGCATAGGAGTTAGGCGCGCGGCACTGCACATGTACTAATGGCAATCACTTTCTGTGATGTAGGACCTTTAATGATGACCCTCAGAACATATCCACATTTCTAGATGGACTGGTCTGTTGTTTACAATTAATTGTGATATGTTCTGCTTCCGTGCTCAAAGATGTCGAGGTGTGTAGTGCCGTGCGCCTAACTCCTATGCAACCTGTTGTACACGTGCATGCTTGAACAGCTTTGCTCAGATAAAATATTTTTATTTTTAAAAATACTACAACTTTATGGTAAGTTATTTCATATCTGAAATAGTTTCGGGGATGTGATTCAAAATTAGATATTTCTCCTCGGGTAAAGTTCCCTCTAAATCATTTTCATGGGAAGATTAGAGTTTCCATTTTGTTTGTAATGTTAAACAATGCTGGGATATACATTTTATTCAAAATCATTGGAGAGGATTTTGAGGAAATCAATTTTTTTTTCTCTTTATGACCTCCAGTAAACCTACCCTGAATTTTAAGGTTAAATATTTAATTTCAAAAACACCTCTGAGGAACTTTATGAAAACCTTAGTTACCAAATTTTAGCCCGATAGGTAAAATGAATCCGGCTCTAGGTCGAGGTACAGACAAACAGACACCATTGTTAAAAAAAAACTTTTGTTTTCATGAAACGTCGACATTAATCACAATCTTTGAGTTAGATTTTTTTTGACAATCATAATACTATCTCTTTCTGAGAGGAAGTAAAGACTTTAGAAATATTTGACAAAAACTCTATAGTCAATGCGTTGTTTAAACATACAAGATATATAATTTTTTAAATTGTTGTGGTTCAAGTACAACACATTACATTGCACACAATTGCAAAAATACAGGCAGTTCAGCCTTTAAACCTCATCGATACTTACAGTTTTAACTGTCCAACCACGTTGCAGCAAACAAAAGGTTTTTTTTTAACTGAAATATCAATCGCTGCAGTACAAAGAAAAATACCGAAGTTCTATAAATATATTTGATAGTAAACTTTTTTAAAATTTCCCCATAACTTTACATCATCATGAACAGCTTCCAGCCACTGGCCGGGTCTGTTTGGAACATGAGCCTCTCCACTGCCTCCCACCACCTTGACCCAGTCCTCTTCTCCACACTCCTCCTTACTTCCCACCTCCGAAAATTCCAACCTCGCGTTGAGGGAGGCGGGCAACGGCACAAAGTAGGGGCATGCCTGTGTGTGGGGGCTATGACCGCGTCGGTAGCAGTGAAGGCCCTTAAGGAACCTTGGAAAGTGACGACTGATGGGGCGCTGGCGAAACTACGATAGGCCTAGCAAGGAAGTGGTGGATGCAACATTTCTTTCAAAATAGGAACACGATAACTTTTA
This sequence comes from Timema bartmani, assembly GCA_902151455.1. Taxonomy (NCBI): domain Eukaryota; kingdom Metazoa; phylum Arthropoda; class Insecta; order Phasmatodea; family Timematidae; genus Timema; species Timema bartmani. The sequence goes on along the minus strand of CABFWB010003835.1, from coordinate 39,336 downwards.
ATATATTTTTTATTCACAAGTTTTGTTGAATTATACATAATTCCACTGACTGACAACTTGAAGCTCGATTCCCTCTTTTATCTATATTACCTTAGTCATTAGATAAATATAATTTTTTTGTTTTCATAAGTAGTTGATGGATTTGTTATCGATAATACCAGCGACGATAATAGCCCGGGTAAAAAAATGGGGGAGGTGGAGGGGGTGGGTAGAACCCCCTTCCATACCCTAACAAGATCCCCCCCGACCTACCGCCGAACCCCGGCCGGCCCCCGAACCCAAATCCAGGCCTTCCGCCAAATCCTGGTCCACCGCCAAATCCTGGTCCACCGCCGAACCCTCGGCTGTTGGCCGTCTCCAAGTCCTCTCCCGAGCTCCTCTTGTCCCTAGGGGAGCTGTTGGTCTGGTCCGTGCCGGGCGTCCCCGTGGGGTTCGCGAGCAAGTTGTCGGTACTGTTGTTGTGTAAAGTGTCCTTTGCGTAGCTCGACGAGAACGGTGGCTGGGTCGTAGGAACGTGTGGCGTCGAGATGTCTTGGAAACTCGTCTCTGTGAATTCTTCCGTCCGCACTTTGACAAAAGTGGGAAGCAATAGAAGGAATGTCGCCTGAAAAAACTGTCGACATTATTAAGGATGATTACAAATAAATAATTTAGTACAACACCAGAGCTCTTATCATTTGTATCGCTAAAATTATCAATTTTTTTAAGGAGTGATTTCATCATTAAAAAAACCTCTAATATAAACACCAGTGCTGTGCAGTCGGTAGACTAAACCTTCAACTCCATCTCCTCTACTTTCCTACTCTCTGACTCCAAATCCTCTATCACACTACTAGGACTATATCTTTTTAAATAACCTTTTCTGAGTTAATTGATAAACAACACCATTTGTTGTTGCGATGAAAACCTAATATCAATATAGCTACATTCAGCTATAAGATTTTATAGTGGCTGTGCTTGGGGGGATAAAAGTGCTGCCCATTTTTGAAATAATACGGTAAAAAAAAAGACTAATATTGGTTAATCATAATGGAAAATTACCCAATTTTGAATGTTGCCATTTTGTCTATATGCCAGAACTTTCAAAGTTTTGAGAGCTAAGAATCGCGGTATTTAGTTCTACAACCTCTAATTATTATTACTTATTATTATTATTATTATTATTATTATTATTATTATTATTATTATTATTATTATTATTATTATTATTATTATTAGGTATTCCTTCCATCCATATATATACTTTAAATAAAACATATTTTTTCCTTAAGGTCCATGTTCCAGCTCTGTACAAAGCAATGCTTCATAATATATAACATTTCACCAGTTTCTTCCCTTAATTATAAGCTTTTAATTTTGAAGCCAGAGTCGGAGCCAGTACCTTTCTACAGACTCCAACCAAAATTACTTACGACTTTGACTCTGCAGCAGTGTGATTAAAGGTTTAATGCCTAATATATTAATAACTGTTTAAGTTTTACAAAATAATTTTGATCATGGGGGCTAAAATATATATAATTTTTTTTCAATTTTTTTTTCTTGCTTCTTTTTGATATTCCCCCAAACTCGTTTGGAAACTTGTTGATATGACGCAGGCCCCTTTTAAATACTTCGCTTAGCTACTGGTGTGATTAAAACGTTCATATCTGCTCTCTTGGCGCGTGGTCTAATTTGAGTTTGAGACCATTGTTCTAAGGCATCTCTTCCACAATACACTGGGTTGTCAGTGGCGGTTCTATCGTGATTCGAATCTCAATACTGAGGGTGTTTTAAAAAAAAAATCAAATGGTTTACATGCCCTCCCTATGCGCGAATTTGGGTACACTTCCTCTAAATTATATCTTCCTCGTTCCTAATAAATGTGTGCCGATAGTTCATATATATACACGAGTGTAACCCAGGATCAGCAAGCGAGACACCGGACAAAAAATAAATGAAGGACGTTCTCAACAAAATTTATAGATTTTTATTTTATTGAATTATAGCTTTTTTTAATTAATTATCTGTATAAACTTTTCTAAATTAGCTTTTATTTTAGCGAGTATTTCTCACATTGTTTAATTCAATTAATTCTATTAATTTTACTTTGTCATCTATATTATCATAAATATTCCGCACTGTGTTCAGGTAAGGTATATATTTTATAATTCCCTGGCTTTCCCGGACACGCTGTACCTAAAATATCTAGAACCATTCTTTTATATACCATTACTCCATTTTATTTCATACCTAACAAATGTTTGTAGATCATTTTTTTATCATAATACCTTGTTTTTAATATTATGTAGTACACTGCAACCTCGTTAATCCAAACTAATTGCGATCGAAGCTTGTTCGTATTAACCGGGAGAATACACGGGTACAGTATTTTCACGAATATTAAATTAGAGTCGAATGAGTTTTAATTAAATGTTCATTTATTTAACTGATGTCTAGCACGTGATATGTACTGTAATTATTGTTAGTTACAGGAAAACACATTGTGTTGACTACAACATGTAAATATTAAACATTTATTATCAGATACAGTTAACTCCCGATTATCCACGCTAACGGAGGGGACTAGTGCCGCGGATAATCCGCATATTTGGTAAAACAAACATTCAATTCAAACTAGTACTCACCTATCGTGTGTGTGTTTATGAACACATAATTATATTTCACGCCCTCAGATAAAGAAAAAAACCCCACTATAGATCAATGTACAATAAGCTCCAAAATGGACAGATCACTTAGAAAGTTTGTAATATTCTTGTGCTTCTTTGCAGCGGCCTCCTTTTCCCTTATTCAGCAATGTATTTTCCGTAACATCAGCTTGTTGGATAGGAGCGTGTAGTATTCCTGTTCCAGGTAAATAAGCAGGTTATGAGTCCATTCCAGTGCAGTCCCCGTTAGATAAACATTTGCCTCTCTGGCAGTTATCTCTTCCTTAGGGATTTACTGAGTACAACAGTCGGTATTATCCTTCAACGTGGTATTTTCCAGAAACTTACCCCCTGCTGTTGGCGATGCCGCGGTTAATTCACAGAGCGGATAATCCGCCCGCGGATAGTCGGGAGTCTACTGTATCACTGTTTCTTACAATTATATTTTAACTTTGAGCTTGTTAAACAATAAAATATATTTAATTTGACTTTTTTTTTTTACCACGTTTTCTGAAAGTGTGTTTGGACTATTAAGAATTTCGGACAATTTTAGCAGGTTTTGGCCTAACGGGGTGTTTGAATGTATTCATTTATAAATCTCATAGTCGTTTTGGTAAACTAAAGCTCTTCATATCACAAAATTGTTTAGCACCGTGTCTAACTACCTTTTAAGGTTATTAAGCGTATGCACTAATTACATTAATGAGTTAGGGATGAGGAAGGTTGAATTTAGAGGAAGTGTACCCGCATTTGCGTGGAGGGAGAGTGGAGAACCATTAAGGGAAAACTTCCCTCGGTACATCCGACCGAGATTCAAACCTCAATCTCCCTGTCATCAGCAGTCTAGTTTAACATAAGAGTGACGGCTTAGACCATGTGGTCACCGAAGTAGGTTAAAAATATGAGTCTACTTACCAAATACATAACAGCTATTAGAAAACTAGAACAAAATAAAGAGAAAAATTTTCTTCTAAACACTCAGCGTAGATGAATGTCGCACTAGAATTGTCGTCCCTGGTCTATTGTCGGTCTATTTATGCACACCATCAATTAAGGCCTCTCTACGCCGAGTCATCGCAGATAATTGGGGATTCCAACTAGTATTTGTAATAATTATCAGCCCACTCGTACACTTAGGAACTATCAATGGATCGCAAGGCGAGTGACCTCCAATAGGTTCCTCCCCTTATGATCCTGTTGTTGTATTTACTCATAGGAGGGGTGTCAAAGCGTGAATTAGTGTTAACGAGATTCGTTTAGCACCTTCCAACTTAGAAAAATATTTACTCTTCACAAGTCACGGTGAATTGGACGCTATTGCGTGAAGAAGAGATGAGCTGTTGTCGATTTCACAACCTTTATACCTGAAGGTAGTCCCAAGTTCACGGCGCGTCTAGTTTTTAAGTCTATCCAAGGAGCAGACTGGGGACATCTAGCAATGGAAGGCCCCGCGACTTGGCCAACTAACCGGAAGATTATATACTATACATTTTCGCGTGAACCAGTAAAAGGTATTAAAAATCGTTTGGCTGGGATTTTATTTCTATTTTAAAATAAAATACTTGTTTTTAAATCCTATACTTTTTTTAAATATGGTAAAATGGTTTCACTAGTTCTCAATTCCACTGGATTTTTATACAAAATAAAATAAAAAACTGCAAAACAATTCAACACTTGGTTCTAGTTGTATTACCTATCTAAGTTAGGTGTTATCTGGGGGGTGATACGGGCTCTTAAGACGTCTGGTTCTAGCTGTATTACCTATCTAAGTTAGGTGTTATCTGGGGGGTGAGACATACTCTTAAGATGTCTGGTTCTAGCTGTATTACCTACCTAAGTTAGGTGTTATCTGGGAGTGAGACAGGCTTCTTAAGACGTCTGGTTCTAGCTGTATTACCTACCTAAGTTAGGTGTTATCTGGGGGGTGATACGGGCTCTTAAGACGTCTAGTTCTAGCTATTACCTACCTAAGTTAGGTGTTATCTGGGGGGTGAGACGGGATCTTAAGACGTCTGGTTCTATCTGTATTACCTACTTAAGTTAAGTGTTATCTGGGGGGTGAGACAGGATCTTAAGACATCTGGTTCTAGCTGTATTACCTACCTAAGTTAGGTGTTATCTGGGGGGTGAGACATGCTCTTAAGACGTCTGGTTCTAGCTGTATTACCTACCTAAGCTAGGTGTTATCTGGGGGGTGAGACAGGCTCTTAAGACGTCTGGTTCTAGCTGTATTACCTACCTAAGTTAGGTGTTATCTGGGGGGTGAGACATGCTCTTAAGACGTCTGGTTCTAGCTGTATTACCTACCTAAGCTAGGTGTTATCTGGGGGGTGAGACATGCTCTTAAGACGTCTGGTTCTAGCTGTATTACCTACCTAAGCTATGTATTATCTGGGGGATGAGACGGGCTCTTATAACGTTCGGTTTTGAAACATAATAGCTTATATTCAAAGCCCATATTACCACTTGGCTAATTAATAAAGCTCTAATCAGACATCACAATGTATTATGGTTGTTTGTATTCTACTTTAGAAAACAATGGAATAGAGACCAAAGAAACTATTTTACCAAATTTAAAAAATAAATATTTATACAGCTACACATAAATTAAACCCTCTAAAGATGAGGTAGGAAGTATTTACAAAGTAATCTACTCGCATTCATGTGGAAGGAGAGCGGGAAAACATTTAGTAAATAACTGTGTGATTACTGAATCTTAAAATAATAATTAATGAATTATTGAAGCATATAGCTATAGGACAGGGATGTCAATATTTATTTCATTTAATGTATAAAAAAACTATGGTGTGAGCCCACAAGCGAGCTATATAGACCTGGTGGCTACTACAGTTAGCCAAGATAGTGCCAACATTTGCTAATAAAGGGCATCATGTGGTCAGCAAAACGAGACTTTCAGCCGCTAATTTCAGTTTTATAGACCGGAGATACTTCTTTATTCAAATGCTCTTCGTTTGTCCTCATTGTTGCACAGATAAATTTTGCCAGCACCGTGTATTGAACCCAGGGCCTCTGGAACATTAGCCAGGAACTAAAGTAATCAAGTTTGTATTGTATTTTTCATTGTTGCTTATCTGTGTGATTCTGACTGTTTGTATCAAGTATTAATGTAGCTCATTGAAATTAATACTGAATGAATTAAATTTCTTTAACCTTTATCAAACATTTTGAAAAACATTTTAAAAGTTTACTAAGTGAAAGAGATTTATTTAAATGTTAGGAGATATCTTAAATATTGTAAATCAATTTACTGTCCTTTACGTTATTCTTTGATTGCTTGCCAACCACTAACTAACACTTTATCAACAAGCTTCATTTTTATGTATTTATATTGTTGCTTTGACTCGACTGATTCTTATTAAAACTTATCAAGACTATTATTTAAAATTAAAACATATGTTAAATTCAACTCATTTTTTAAGAAAACAAACTAGTGTGCACGATTGAATAGTAACAGTTTGATTACAACAGACTAGAGGTGATTATAGTTGAAATAATCTATCGTTATCGCTTCCCCGTTAGTGATTTGGCCTTGCAATCCCAGTCATATTTAACAAACAAAATTCTTAGACCTCTCTATATTTATTGTATAACAAAGTACATTATGTTTGAATAATTTAAAAAAAAACACACACACTTTGGTAAATGTTTATTTAATAGTTATTGAAATAACAACCAGATGATCCATCATTGTGATTGTCACACACAGGACAGTTACACAACTAGAACATTAATCAATGGTACATTTTGTTCTTGTGACCCATATTAAAATAATGTAGATCAAAATGTAATCAGTATAAATAAGAAACATTTGAAAAATAAAGTCGACTCATTTCTCAGCTGATCGATACAAATAACACAAGTCCAAACTACAATATTAAAATAAATAAGCTAAGCCATAGCTAAGAATATTATTTAATGTTAAGATTGTTTTAGTATGATAAAATTCTCAAAATTGGCACAGTAAACCAGAAATTTGGTGGGGGCAGACTCTGCAGTATATTATAATTCACATATATTTAAATACCTGTGGTAGATCTAATGTAGCCCCTTTATTCACTTTAACTAATATATACAGCACTGTACTAATGCAGATGACAGAGAGATCGAGGTTTGAGTCTCGTTGGGTGTAGTTAAGGTTTTTTTTTCAAAATAGTTTCTCCACTCTCCTTTCACACTAATGCGGGTATAATCTATACAAAAGTCTTGCTAATCATTAAGACCATTAGCGTATAACCCAAGTGGGAATTAAGACGCAGTCCCAAAAAAAAGAGAAAATGTTACCATATTTCTATTCACCAAAGCATAGTCTAATGTGTTGTTACTTCTGGCAGTCAAAACCTTCATATAAACAAAGAATTTGTTTTAAATAACAAACCAGCTATACATTGATGAAATGTGAACTTAAGAAAATAACAGTTTGGATGTTTTTATTTAGGTGAAAAGGTGTCTTTGGTTTACTTAAAAAATTATTTTCAAATAAGAATTTCTAAAATACAGCAAGTTCTTCTGACTTCAAGATGGTGAACCTAAAAAAACAAGGGTGCTTTATGATCTCATACAAACCATCAAGGTGGGTTGTGTTATTAAACTGTTTACAAATTAGAACTTTTTATTTTGAAACTAATATTTTGTATGTCTCTTTCTCTGAGTTATCATAACATTTTTAGTATATCTACCACCCTTCTTATAACAATCTAGGGGCAGTGGTCTCAAAATAAAATTGGTCGTAGGGTCAGATTCTCAAATTCAGGGTGTGTTGCGAGGCATATAAAAAAAAAAAAGTTTGCTTAGTTTTATTTTAAGATTTCTCCCCCTCTGAGAAATATGCATTTGATTAATATGTTGTAGGAATGAGGAAGGTTGAAGTTCAATGCATTCTCATTTTTTAGGACGAGGCTAAGAAATATATTTTTTTTAACACCTTAGCACACTGGGTTGGGGTTTGTTTAAACAACTTTTTTTCAGTCATCGGCTTACCAAACCTGACAAACCTCACGTTTAGTTTATGATGCTACTGATGTGGGTGTAAACATTATTTCTAGCTATTTAAAATAACCAAATGAGCAAATAAAATATTATATAGCTTAGATTTTTTAAAGTGTTAATGTGGATCAGTGAAATATTAATTTTTTTTTAAATTTTGTAAATAAAATTTCACACAATGATATTAATGATGTGATAAAAGGGTGCTCGGTACCAGTTTATTCGACGATATTAGTATTTAACATTGACTTCAGTAGCTCAACTTTCAATTTATTAAGAAGCTTATATTTGTTTAAATTCATCGCAGAAAATAGTTGTTCGCCAATATAAGTAGTCCAAAACAATGGTTCTTTAGTTTGGAATAGTCATTTCCAAAATATGTTAAGTATTTTGATACTTCAACATTGGTATCTTTAAATTTTAAATAAGAATTACACTGCAATTCTATTAGTTACAATTTGAATGTCATCCTTCACATTTTCCACTGTTATGGTGAAAGGTGCTGACTAATTAAAAGTCTGATTCAAAGCTTTAAAAAGGTAGCGCGAAATTAATTTTTTAACACAATGGTTTTTGTAACTGCAATAATTTGCTTACAAATCAAACACGAATATTTTAACTTTATTTCAACAAAAAATTAATTTAATTTTCCACCTTTCACGAAAAACCTGAAAGTACTTTATAAATTTTATCCTTTCCCTTTGAAAGTGGCGTTCCCGCAAGAGAATAAAATAATTTAAAAACACACTTTAAGGTTGGAGAACCAAGAAAATGCTAACAATAAAATTACCGTCACCGCATCAGTGGGAAGAGTGTTAGCCCCTGCCAGAAGAGAAAGGTTGATGTCAAGATTACTGTAAATAAATAGTACTGCCTTTCACCTTACAAAACAATAAAACTTAAAAACATTGGAAGGATTTCAAGCAAGAAGGCAAAGTGGCGCAGACTTTTTTTTTAGCGCATATGGGATTAAGTGTTGGTAAGTATAATCAAAGTGTTACATACAAGAAGGTCGGTCAGCTGTTTCCAACAGGCTGTTTTTTCTACCCTGATCTAGGCCACCCTTCTCCTTTACCTGGTCTCCAGGCTTAGGTCCCTCCATGTCTAATAAATTAAGCTTTCTTCTTAGATAATTTTGAGCAACATTCTTTTTAGATGATCTCTTGTTCGGAGTACTTCCATGTTTAAAATATTTACCTCCTCTCAAGCTTATATACAGCACCTTTCTTAATGGTTGCCTCAAATATATTTACCTCAATTCTTAGAGCTTTTAAAGCACTCTTCTTCTTTATTACATGGTTTCTTGGCCTGGAAATGTTTGATCCCACTACCTCTTTTCTGAAACTGTTTAGCGCACCCATATTTGCATAGACTTATAACTTGAATCGAATCATATTTCATACATTTACCTCCCTTCAAAGCATGTTTACCGCTATTTCTTTTTCATACGATTTCTAGGCCTAGAATATCCCCATATTTTATACTCTTACCTCCTATCCGAGAATGTATGCGCAACCTTCTTCTACACTTTTTTTTTTCACCTGGGTTACTTCATGTTTGAAACATTTATTTCCATTTACTTTAACATGTTTAGTGAAAGCTACATCTTTACACAGTCCTATGGCCTAAATCCCCATGTTTGACACATTTTCCTCCTTTACGAGAACGTTTAGCGCACCCTTCTTCTTTACATAATCTAATGGATTGAGTCCCTCCATGTTGGATACATTTACCTCCCTTCAGCCCCCATTTAGCGCACCCTTCTTCTTTACATGGGGTTCTGCTCTGGGTCCCTCCATGTTTGATACATTTACCTCCTTTAAGAGCTTGTTTAGCACAACTTTCTTCTTTACATAGATTGTAATGAGTCCCTCCATGTTTGATACATTTACCTCCTTTAAGAGCTTGTTTAGCACAACTTTCTTCTTTACATAGTTTATTGTAACGAGTCCCTCCATGTTGGATACATTTACCTCCCTTCAGCCCCCATTTAGCGCACCCTTCTTCTTTACAAAGTCTTTTGGCCCTAGTTCTTCCATGTTTTATAGAGTTACCATACTTCTGATCCCATTTATTGCACTCTTTTTCTTCTTCATATAACCTTTTGACACATATCACTCCATGTTTAGTATATTTAGATCCTTTTATACATATATTCTCAGAAAAGCTCCAACCTTTACCTACACTCTCATTATATTTACAGCATATGACTCTTTTTCTTTGAACCGTATCACATATCACTCCACTGCTTTTTGTAAGAGAGGTACCAGATTGTTGTACTGGACTTGACAATGTTAGGCTTTCTTGATGTTTCTGTAAGAATCAGAATAATTTATGTTTAACAAAAAGCATGGAATTTGTGTTGTATATAAGTTTTTTATTTAAATTTAAATGGTAATTTGAATTAGAAAAAATAGGCATAGATAAAAATAATAAAAGCTGTTAAAACAAGAGTATGATATTATGTATCTTGGCAGAATGTTCGGTTAAAGTGATAGGGAACATATACATATATTATAAATACAAGAATAAGATTAAGTAACATAAATAAATTTATTATAACAAACAAATAATAAGATATAGGATTACATCAGATAAACAAGATTTTATTGTCCCTCCATGTTTGATACATTTACCTCCTTTAAGAGCTTGTTTAGCACAACTTTCTTCTTTACATAGTTTATTGTAACGAGTCCCTCCATGTTGGATACATTTACCTCCCTTCAGCCCCCATTTAGCGCACCCTTCTTCTTTACAAAGTCTTTTGGCCCTAGTTCTTCCATGTTTTATAGAGTTACCATACTTCTGATCCCATTTATTGCACTCTTTTTCTTCTTCATATAACCTTTTGACACATATCACTCCATGTTTAGTATATTTAGATCCTTTTATACATATATTCTCAGAAAAGCTCCAACCTTTACCTACACTCTCATTATATTTACAGCATATGACTCTTTTTCTTTGAACCGTATCACATATCACTCCACTGCTTTTTGTAAGAGAGGTACCAGATTGTTGTACTGGACTTGACAATGTTAGGCTTTCTTGATGTTTCTGTAAGAATCAGAATAATTTATGTTTAACAAAAAGCATGGAATTTGTGTTGTATATAAGTTTTTTATTTAAATTTAAATGGTAATTTGAATTAGAAAAAATAGGCATAGATAAAAATAATAAAAGCTGTTAAAACAAGAGTATGATATTATGTATCTTGGCAGAATGTTCGGTTAAAGTGATAGGGAACATATACATATATTATAAATACAAGAATAAGATTAAGTAACATAAATAAATTTATTATAACAAACAAATAATAAGATATAGGATTACATCAGATAAACAAGATTTTATGTTGAATGATTGATTGTTATAAAGGTTGAAAATGTTCAATCGGACCACCTGGTGGCGATACAGAGTAAAAGGAAAAACAATAGAATAGAACAAGTGGTTAGGTTTAATAACTCCAGAAATACAGGTACTGACTGTTGCTTGGGAGAACAAATGTCTAAGTCAACATAGCCACGGTAAAATGGGCAGTTACGTTGAGAGAATACATTCTAAACAATATTGCTGGACTAAAACTAGAAAGGTCTGGTCATGAATACTAGTGAACCAATTCTAATAGATACATACTAATATATCCTATATTTTTAGAGTTACTAGGGCGTATATAAGTTAAGAGCTAGCTTGTATTAAACCTCAAGTAGGGTCGCATATACCCACAGAGAAATATCCTGTAAGAGAATCTTCTATATTTCATGCATATACTACAGATGACTAACAATAAGGCATCAACAGCAAATTGTACTATGGCCGGTCCTTTCCTATTTGTACTGCACCTTCATGTAACAACAATAAAGTCCATGTTCCTTTCCTTGGCACGAATGCACTATGGAGTGCAGCCATTTTCTGCTTTCAAGATTTGACATTGAATGAGTCTTTTTCAGCCCTTTGTTCTTCCTAACTTTCAGTCAAGTAGAAAAAACAAAATTCAGACAAAGACTCTTATAACTGTTGTTGATGGGTTTTTTTTATATCTCATCACTTTAAAAATCATTGCATAAAATAGACATTATATAAAAATTGAATTTTATTTTACAATAAGATTTTATAAAAATATTCATCAAAATCAACTACAGTTTAGATTTTTGCCCATAGCCCCAAGAGATAATAAGACGTGATTCAAAAAATTTACTCACAGATAGTTCCCCTGGACAACATTCTGTCTGCTGATAATAGTTGTTCTTTAAATTGATCCTCCGATTTTATTGTAAGATCAATTTTAGACTAACAGAAAGCCAGAGAAGTCTTAAAGCCTAGAGATATATATACTATACACATTTCAGAATAAAGAAACATGATTTAGAGCATAGGAATTTATAAAGGCCATATAACAAAACAGAGGTTAATATTAAACATGTTTAAAATCAATATGTTATATTGAGCCGATTTTAGAACAAAAAAATAAAATATTGAAAACCATTCATAGCATGGTATGCTATATGAAACATGTTTAATAATACAACGCTTTCTAGAGAACAGTGATGACTAACTTAAAAAAGTTAGATGCCCTCCTCCACCAGTTTAAGCCTTCAATTTTACAATAAATGGATTTCCTGTACACGGGGTGGGAAGAGGAGTTGAAGTTTGTGTCCAGCCTGGGTCCATTATATAGTGGTTTAACACATGTGATTTACAAGTAGTTTTCCTGTACTATCTTCACAATCATTGAGATTTCTATAAGTTATCCTTTTGATTGCTAATTCTAATCATATCTTTAATAAGCAACATCTCAATCATACTAACAAATAAATGCTACAGATTTGTTTTATATACTTCCCAACAGCAAAATTAATAAAAACAATCTCCAAACTACACTTAATGTAATGTTCTCTAAGAAATAAGTATGTACCTGTATAGCATTATTTGAAGGATAATTCTGTCTTAAATATTTTTTAACATATATTGAAATATATATAGCTCAAGATTAATGACTTAGGTTCAGAAGTGTCGAATGTTCACTAAAACCATAAATAACTATATATTTATCTAATATATATCTGTCTAAAATATCGATTACAACTATTTTTAATAGTCAAAGAAAAATAAAAGACCAAAGTTAGCTAATTTTTTTTTATTAAGAAATTCACTTCACAATCAATTATTTTTTTATATCTATCAAAATAAATTACAATTTATAATGTTGCCTGTAACCCAAATTTGTAATTTGATATTGTTTACAAAAAAATGAGTAAAAAGTTTACTCACAGGAAGTTCCTCTTTAATTGGTGGAAAAGATATAGGTTCTGCCCAACATTTTGGTTGCTGATAATAATTCAATTCTTCTTTAAAACGTTCCTCTGATTTTATTGGAAGATCAATTTCAGACTAACAGGAAACAAGAGAAGTTTTAAAGCATAGAAATTTATGGTAAACACATTTTAGAATATAGAAACCTGTTTTAGAGCAAAGATATTTATAAAGACCTTGTAAATGAATAGAAATTGATATTAACCATGTTTAAGAATATATATTTGTTGAAAATATTTCAAAGCATAGAGTGATATACTGAATATGTTTTAAAACTATATGTTAGCTTGATTCGGTTCCAAAACAACAAAAAAACTGAAAAAATTCTATATTTGGTGTGTTATATGAAACATGTTTAAAAATATCAATTTCTAGAGAACATTGATGACAGAAACCTATTAACATGATTTTGGTAGCCGCATGCTCTAAAACATCAGTTTCGCACTAGAAAATACTGCCAATAACGTTCGATGTTCGAATCTTGGTTGTGTGTATTGAGGGTGGTTTTTCAAAAAGGATACTCCAATCTCTCCCCCCGCAAATGCAGGTAGACTTCTCCTAAAAAAATAAGCTCAGACATATGGCGTTGAGATTATGAGGCAGTTTTTAGAACTATCAGCTATATAAAATCAGAATTAAACGAATGTATACTGTAGCTAGAACCTGTTATATTAACATGTGTTCACCAAGTTATACCTTAATTTCAAACTTCTCCTCTTGGTGAAGATTATATTCCAAGTCCTCTTCTGGTTCAATCTTCACAGATGTCTCTCCCTCCATCTTATTTAAGTTGATGAAGATATTAACAACTCACAAAGATTTTATCTTGATTTACCTACACATTGATAACATAAACCATAACTGTCAAACAAGGCATACATTATTAAAAATACAAAGCTTACCTTAAAAACCAGTGTTTATAGAGTAGTTCTGTTTTAATGTTTAACAATTTAATAATACTTTTAAAAAAAAATACATACTAAGTGTATAGAAATACAATTTAAATTTGGATGAAGATGTGTATATTATATTGAAATTTAATATTGATGTATCACTGGGGAATGGAAAGTATTTGTAAAGCCTTTTAGGTGTGGTGGACTATCTCCAGGGATGATGTGAGAACTTTGATTAGATGAATTAAGCTTTTTTTTTTATTGTAACAATAATATATTCAAATTCAAAATGGCTTCTACAAAGTTTCATAGATCAATGTGGCATATTTAATAGCACTTAGGATTTATAGATTTAATTATTTGCACTGACAATTTTTTTAATTTATACATAATATTTTTTATACATTGTGTCAATCGGCACTCGAGCTATAACAACCGAGCGGACACCGTCTGTTGGCGAATATAGTGCAAACTTCTGCATGTAGAGATTTGGGCACTATCTTCTCCAACAGATAGCGGCCGCATTGTAGGTACAGCTCGGTTGCGGACTGACACCATGGAGTTTGTATGTACCACTACTCGAACTTGATTGCCACATCTTGCTTAGTGTCTGAACAGAAAGTGAAAAGAGACACCGAAGGTTTTTACAAACATTTACTTAGAACATTAGAATAACTACCAAAACATATTTTAATAATATTGTACCATTTTTGGACTCATAATACATTTGTAAAATATAACTAAAAAAACCAAAACAATAAGTTAGTACAACTAGGCGGTCTACATTATTATAAATTAATCATTACTATGCCTATGTAAACAAATAACTGGATTTCTACATTTAAACATTATGATAGAAAAATTAATTAGTATTCTGGTACAGAGAGTGATTCTGATGAAGTGTTTTTTTTAAAGATAAATTAGATTTGTAAATAGCAAATTTAAGAGTTGAGATTGGTGGCAATCACATACAAATAGTTAAAGTAAGTAACAAAAAAAAACTCACATTTCTTTAATTATTATGGAAGAAATACATAGTTATAGCGGTTATAAATGAACTTCAACCACAATACACTAATCATTAATAGCCAACATAGGGAAAATAAATTAACTAACACTATAGTTAGTTCCAAAACGTCCTATAGATAGCAGCAGATATAGAGGTTTATTTCCAAAACGTTTAATAGAATGCACTATATTTAAGAATTTAGTTATAAAAATTCTTATAGAAAGCGATAAACGACAAAAAACTTATATATGTTAATCCACCACACGTTCACGCATGGTGGCAATTATATTACCAGGTGTGTATAACCACCCTACATAGGTGTATAGCCTGGGTATTCTGGAAATGTAGAGTACATCGCCTTCAAACTTTCGATGATACATAAACTCGTACATTATACGCACCAAATTTAAGGCCCAATATCAACTGTCATTCTTTTTCCGCCCACACCCCAAAGATGATACGTCGTGGATCCCCCAGCCAGACGCGGATGACCTGGGAGGTAGTTTGTGGCGACGAGGAGTGAACGTTCCTGAGTAAGCCCGAGGCAGACTTCACCGGGACTCGGCTCCGGCGCCCCACGAAATCTCCCGGCTGGCGCTCAGTCAGGCGATCAACCTGCGCGCGTGTCGTCGAGTGTTTGTCACCGACCCCGGTGTGGGATGGTCAGTTTTGCCACAACAGTCTCCGTTCTTTTCCTCTTNATCATAAAAAAAAAAAAGACAGATACGCTATCCACGCCACCAAAGTGGCTTAGTCAATTTTAACACTCGTCTCGCTCAGAAGGAAGACATGAGGCGAGGATCATTGTAAATAGTTTTAAATATATGTATTATGTGTATCTCTATGTCGTGTTGTTACCCAGCCGGTCCTCGAACGGAGGGCTGGTGTATCCCTGTCTAGTCTCTCATTATTGTAAACTGTGTCTTCCCTGGGTTTCCCGTCTCCTTGTACTGCCTGTCCTACCAGACGTACCAACCCCAGCAATAGTACCCCATAAACTTTATATAGCCTACCAACGAGGGGTGGGCAGCAATTTCAATTCCAAATTCTTACCAAAAATTTGTATTTGCACCCCTCTTACAACATGTCAGCGCCAGATGGGCAAATATGCCCACTGGAAAAACTTTTATTCTCACTTCTCACCGGGGCTACGTATGGAAAAGTGTACGTTGCCCTGGTGGAGCATAAATCGTCCCCCAGACTCCGTCAATCGGACAACCTAATTAGATTTGCACCGGCCGGTCGTCAAACCCGGTTCGGGTGGTTCAATGTGTCCTCCTGATGTCTCCCCTATCCCGTGTATGTTAGTTATAAGTTATCTCGTCACCTCGTACAACGCAAATCATGTTTTAAGTCTGCCCACTAAGAGTGGGCAGTACTATAAATTTCATTTGCACTAATAATTTGTATTCACACTCATATAAAGCTTCACTGCATCAGATGGGCAGAAATCGCCCACTGGGGAAAGTTTATTTTATTTTCACAACAGGTCTACGTATGGAATTGTTATTGTAGCCCTGGTAGCGTACGTACTATTATATTCTCCGAACGACCCCGGTGGCTCGCTCAGCCGGGGTAATTTGAACTTTATTTTCCTATCTTTTTATCCACATCAGTTTTTTATTTCTTTATTTTCTTTCTCTTTTCCTTCATTCATTTTTTGTACCAAGTAAATTGTTAAGGTCTCAGTCGACCCAGTAAGTGTGATGAGGTGGGTTTTTTAAAAATATTTTCCCGCCATTATCCTAAAAAAAAGCAAGTAATCAGCTCGTCTGGGCGACATATTATTTTATTTAGATTTTAAAGTATATGTTCTTTGTATGTTTAGTCTTAGAGAGCCCTTTACTGCCATTCTATGTGCTTCCTGTTTCATGTACCAAAATTTGATGTCTAGACAAAATATACAAACAAACAAAATGACATGACCCGCTTAAACTTTCTTCTCATCAATGCGAAATTTAATTAATTTGTAATATATTTTTTTATTTTGTTCAAACATCTCATAATTACACGAAAAGACAGAAAACACATTGATTAACAGTTAACACACCAGCCTCGAAGGGCTCTCGAAAACTAACAATACACATATAATAATTAATCCTAAGTGAGATGATTTGGCGCCCTGGCGGGCTGATCAGTTACCGTCTGTAGGATTGGGGCGGGAAAATTTACAAAAACTCACATACTGGGTCGACTTGGACCGTTAACAATATACATATAGTACCAAAGAGTAAAGAAAAACGAAACTGTAGAAAGAAAAAGGAAAACTAATATTGATATAACACGAAGAATATATAGGTATAGTAGACCCCGGTCGAGGACTCGCCGGGGTCGGTCGGGAAAGAGATAATATTACATCACCAGGGCTACTATGACAGACCATTCGTAACCCTGACGTGAAAAATGAAAATAAACTTTCCCCGGCGGGATATTTTCGCCCGTCCGGTGCAGCTAAACAGAGGGGGGGGGGGG
>CABFWB010003835.1:8234-21612 GCA_902151455.1 Timema bartmani | reverse complement strand
AACATATGAAATAAATTTAGCGCCCTGGCGGGCTGATCGATTCTTTCTTCAGGGTAGGGGTGGGAAAATATTATAAAAGCCCACCCCACCGCACATAATGGGTCGGTTGAACCATAACGATACAAGGTACGAGTACAAAGAAGAACGACACGAGGACAGAAACAACAAGAGACAAGAGTCGCCGAGGTCGGTCATAAAAACTTAATAATGCTCCGCCAGGGCTACTATGACAATTCCATATATAGCCCTGTCGTGAGAAACGAGAACTAGAATGAAAACAAAAGGGACTATCCCCGGCGGGCTATTTCTGCCCGTCCGGAGTGAAGAAACCAGGGGAGGGGATAAAATAAATAAATTATAATACCTGGCGGAGCGACTGGCACTGCTCGCGGCTCGCGGCAATACAATTTGATAATAAATTAAAGTTTTTCTTATTCTGTCAATCCCAAATAAGGGCACGTTTCTTTTAAAGTGGTGGAATAAATGTAGATCTCCCACACTGCACAAACGATCTGGTCGACCATTTTTAATGGCAAACTTTCACTGAACACAAAAGACCCGCTCAATCTCCCCTTTCGTGGCCTACTGGCCGGCATCGCCCGCTATCTGACCACTTCCCCCAGTCTCACACGACTAGAAGGGGCGGTCACGAATCCCCCGCTTTGACTCCTCGGTCACCTGCCGTAGTCGACAAAGGGGTTCACTTCACCGTCCCTTATTCGGCGGTAGGGTTGGGCAGGGGCGTCGTAATCGCCTATGCCCCGGACGATCTGGTTGGAGCTGGCCTGCGCCCGACTGAAAGATCGTTCCGTCAGACCGCGGATACGGCTGTCCAGGGAAGGGAGACCTGACATAGTCAGGAGAACGCGGTTTGGGATGCGGGGCGGGGCCCCGAGGATAAGGTGAAGGAACCGGTGGTATACGGCACGGAGATGATTGTACCTGTATCTAGGTAGATAGGAAAAGACGGGAGCGGAGTAGAGAAAGATGGACATCACACAGAGCAGAAAAAGTCTGATCTTGTGGCCGTATGCTAGCGGACTGACCGGGCGCAAAAGTGGAGCCAGCGGTCGGTCGGTCGGTCTTAAGAATAGTACTCCAGTTGTCTCTTTTCTCCCATCTGGCCCTGAAAACTCATAAAAGGAGACAAATAAAAATTTTGAATATGAATATGTGTTTAAAATTTCTGCCCATTCTCAGTGGACAGACAATTGGAAATTGATGAAGTGCTATAGTTCAAGATGGGGGTGGAATATATGATTGACAGGCCACGCGAGAAGGTGGGGAGCGGAAGGAAGACACAGATTACACTGACGGAGTAGACAGGGATACACCAGCCCCCAGTTCGAGGACTGGCCGGGAAATAAATAATTTATTTATTAATACAAAACACGCAAGGGCACGACAGTGTTACATTAATTAAACCCAGGCAAATATATTGAATATCACATACTTCGCCTCACCTCTACACCGAAATGAGGCGGGTGTTAGAAACGACCAAGCTACATTAGCGGCGTGGTTGGCGTGGCTGAATTTAGTTGGTTGAGACAATAGTTGATGAGCCATTTGTGTTCGATACATAAGATCAGAGTTATGACACATATTTAAAATCTTATTTTAAACTAACAACGATTTGTTTGTTTGTTTGTTGGATTTATTAGGTTTGGAGCCCTCACAGGCTGATTGTATGATTCCAGTAGATGATGGGCGGGAGAATAATAAAAACCCGCCCTATTGTCTATATGGGGTCTTCAGGGACCTCTAAAAAGGTACAATTGTACATGTGAATTGAAAGGGAACAGAAAACATAGAAGGATAAGGAACCAAACGAAGAAATAATAAGAAAAAAAAGGGAAAAAAGGCCCCGGACAAGCGAGGCACCGGGCTCGGTCGGGGAAAAATAATAATACACTACCAGGGCTACGATGACAATCGCATATTGACGGATCGTTCCAATTCCTAGACCTATATAAGGAATATTTCTCCAAATATGATTCAAAACGATAAGTTCGGCTTAAACTATCTTGTCAAAAATTAAACGAAAGAATTTTTGTACAACTAGCCAACAAAGAGGATAGCGAAAAATAGTACTTCAAAGTGATACGACAAGTTTCATCAGCGCGTGTTAAAACTGCATGTGGTGATATCTAAATACAACGATTTGTATTAGTAAATTGATTGTACATAAATAGACGGTGGTAACAAGATTTGTAAGATAATTCTAAGCCCGCCGATGTAAATATTTGGTAAATATATAAATTGAATATAATCACTTTAAATTTCCTGCTACTGACGGTTGTTGACCATCCGTTATTAGTCTTGCAGGGGAAAACCTTCAAGGTTATTAAAAAAGTTTTTCTGATATTTATTGGACAAAAAATACCCTTTAAATTTATCCTCGTAATTCTTAAATATCCATATTGTCAGAATGAATCTAATAAACTGATGAATTAACAAAAATATCAAATGAATCGGCAATAAGGTACTTAGAACAAACATTGTCTCATTGGTTTCTCTAACACTATTTATCAGAATGTGGCCTTAAGGATGAATCTTGGGGTGATGCAGACATCTACGAGTCAGTCCAGATTTACACCTCTATCAGACTAGGCAAACGTACTAATACAGGGAAATAAATATTAAACCTTTACTCTTATTAGTTGGCGTTCTCTTCATTTTTTTTATTAGGTTAAGTTGCACAGCTAAACCATTTATCTCTCTAATATAACTGGATGGGCATATGTGGCTTAAATTTTCGAGCTTTCATCTGCATCACATTGTGTAAGAGAAAAAAAATGTCGGGTATCTCTTTCTCTCCTTCACCCATACAAGGCAATTTGGCATTTTGACACCATTCATTAATTTGATTGAATATGAGGTACATCAATGTAATTAAATAAAAAATGCTGAAAATCAGGGTTTAGTAGATACTATGCTTCATACAAGCATACAGCCTAAATTATCATTTGAACATAAGACTTCTACACAAAGTATGTCATTCATCAAATGTAATACCGTTTTTAGCTAACTTGTTTTATTATAGTTATCGAACTTTCATCATAATATGGTTTTTGAAAGATACGAACTTAAAAAAAACCGGTATTATAATAATACTTTCTACAAGCCTATAACCTAATTGATTGTATAGTTGCCATACATTCAAACTAATGTAATCAAGTTTTAAGATACCTTATTCATTATATTTATCGAACTTTCAATATAATATGGTTTCTGAAACCAATATAAACGCTAATAACCAACTTTAAATATAAGTGTAGTCGTGGCAGACTGTAAACATCATTGATGATTACTACAAATTTAAATATGTTAAAGATTTCATTCGTATTTGTACAGTATACCTGTAACACTGATTTGTATATCCTTTAATGTAAATGTTTCTTCAGGAAAGTTTGGTTTAATACTTCACTATTTTCAATCACGCTTTTGTCCTTGAAAATGTGTATGTGTATGTCCATCCAGTTATATTATAGAGATCAATGAGCTAAACATATAAACCGAACGAGTAGTAAGACGCTGGGCTAAAAAAAATTTTAAAAAATGTATGTGTAATTTGCATTTTATTCTTATTTAACATACAAACACGTAGGCTAACTTCTAACTTCTATATCCAAATAAAATCAAACACTTCTACTCAAAAAGTTTAATCACAACACATTGATCAATCATACATACATTGTAGATAGTAGGCTTAATTAGGATAACATTTTCTTATAACTCACCGATAACCATCAACCCTCAATTACTAGTTACAAAATCTTCAAATATAATCATTATAAAACAAAATGATTACAAAAAATAAAAGAACACAGTAGATAATTTTTTTAATACAAAGTATCCAGAAAAGTTTATAAATCTACTTTCACAGGTTCATCATGTTTTATTCAGCTACCACTTTTGATAGATATTAAGCAGTTATCCAAAATCTAAACAAAAATTAACATTTTTAAAAAAAGATAAAAAATTATAAAATTATCTTGTAATAATATCTTGTCTTGTAATAAATTCCTAATTAAAAATAATGCAGTAGTAATTAATTTTAGTTTCTTTTTCTTAACCGGACTAAACATACTGAATAATGTAATGTAATATACTCAAATTCCTTCACACATGAAGATAAAAATATGTCAAAATTCAATTAAAGAAATATATTACAGTTGACTCATAGTTGCATTCACCAATAATTAAATACATCTCATGACTTTGAATAGAAAATTTATTTATGTAAAATTAGTATATTTTCTATTAAAAGTCATGAGAAGTGTATCAAATTAGTGAATGCAAGAATGGGTCTACTTCAATATTTTTTTAAATGAAATTTTGATGTGTTTTTCTCTCTGTGCAAGTCAGATTCGCCCGCCCCCCTCTACACGCTGTTTAATCTTGAATTAACTGTCGTTGTCGAACAATATTTGAAGAATGAGTTCACCCATCCCCGAAATAAAATTTTGGATACGTGCCTATTATCAAGATCTATAAAATAACAATAATAATAATATCGTAAAATGTCTTCAATGTTGAAGACAATAAAATATATTTGTAATTTCTAAAGAATATCATGTTAAAAAAAAACATACTTTTTTATCCAGAAGATGTAAAGTTAGTTTACGCTACCATCGTTACCTTGCCTTTTTACCAAGTTATATCGAGAATCAATCTTGATATACTTCATGTGCTTATGTGGGAAGGGGTGGTTTTTAATGGAATAATGGAGGGGGTGTCGAAACATGCCTCCTCAATGCCTAAGCTAGAAGCTTATTGTAGTTTTATAAAATTTATAACAAAATCAACTCCAATTATGTTTTAAAAACCTTCAAATTTCTTAAAGGGGTATTTTATAATTAAAACAGATTGTTGAAGGAATTCTGCCCCCTGAACCAATAGAGACAGCCGGCTGCCCTCCCCCCTCCACCCCCAACGCTCAGGGAATGACTTTGATGGAACAATTATCAGCCCTCTTAATAATGTCTTGTTCATATTGAAGTCAATAGCTTAAAAAAAAAGTTTTGCTTTGTATACTAAAAAATTAAACAACTGGTATTTAAAACAATGATTTTAAAAACACAAATATATATATACAGGCGTTTAGAAACCAGCAACGATGCCTCCTCTTCTGAAACCCGCGTAAGAGTATATTCTGCCCCCTTCTTTTGATATAGCGGTCATGGTGGATCCCCCGGAGGCGAATCTGGTAGTGAAGTGTCCAATCTCCTCCAGACCCTTCACGTATTCCTGGGTTAGAACCAACAAACACACAAATAATTAGAATATCTAACTTAGGTAGGTAATATAGCTAGAACCAGACGTCTTAAGAGCTCCGTCTCACCCCCCAGATAACACCTAACTTAGGTAGGTAATACAGCTAGAACCAGACGTTTTAAGAGCCCGTCTCACTCCACAGATAACATCTAACTTAGGTAGGTAATACAGATCGAACCAGATATAACATTTTAGTGTAGTTTTTTTTTGTATTTTACTTTTGGAATCGATACTAGTGAAACAGTTCAACCATATTTCAACAAGTAAGTTGTAATATAATAATCCTAAAATTAAAATGACTCATTAAACTGTTGTCAATTAAAGTGTAAAGAAGACCTTAATTCAATGCATTTAATGGTTTGACTATATTTGTGTAGTAGGTATATAATATCCTGTCTAATCTTCCATTAAAATGGCTCTTTAAAATTATCAAGGTAGGATTGAATAATCTCCAGCATTTTTATTTTTATTTTTTTTGTTGGACATCTTTGTGTGCTTATTAATAAGAATATTTATATTTTTACATCCATTACTGTTTCCAGCCTGTGGTCAGTTTCTTATTCTAGCCCTATATTTTCCACTGCCAGCTTGCTAGGCCTGTCATAGCTTCATATGCATAATCTAACTTAAGACTATGACAAGCACAACATCCAGTCCCCCGGCCGTTAATTCATCACTGTGAAACGGTAAACCCCTATATAAGAATATTTGTTCCAGAGTAAAACTGGTTTAGGACTTTATCATAGATTTACTTTGTTATAGAAATACATATTAATATTAGTTATGGTTTTAATGGGCTATCAGCAAAACCTCAATAAACCTCAATGAATAAATCAAAGTTTCAGGGGGGGTTTGGTGGGCACATCCCCCAATTATCTGAGACTATAAACATTTCTAAATGATAAACAGTTCTATAAGCTATCTGAAGTGTTTTATTTTATGGCAACATAGCCCACTAACTGTCGAAGGCTAGAAAAGTTTATGAATACTAAATACCTCTAGAAGCTCTCTTAATTTCTTTTTATGGTAACACAGCCCCCTAATTTGTATTTGTACATTAATTTTGATATAGTTTGAACCATATATAAAGCCATATATATTTTGTTCATGAAATTTCAGGGGGGGTTTGAACCCCCAAACCCCCCCCCCCTTTGACTATGGTCTTGTTTATGGCATTGAAAATGTTAATGTGGGTACCCAACAATGCTTATTTAAGAACAATAGTTTATTTAACATAAATATTCCAATAGTTTCCTACCAAAATAAATAAAATGTTAAATACAACTAATACTTAGCTTACACATCCTTAAGGACCCTAATGTAATAAGATTAATGTTTCTGCACTTACTTCAAGGAGTCCATACTCGTACTGTAGGGACATCGGGAACAATTGATGATGAATACGACTGGCGTCCACAGCCTCCTTTATGGTCTTATTAAACCAGAGATTATTCATAGCGACCTGGAATCAAATTTGTAGGGAACTAAAATAACTAAAATGAATCGAGATTACACCTCAATTTAATATCTCCTGAGGACATCAACATTACCACACGGGCTACACAATGATTCCAGTTCCGTTCTCACACTCGCGTATCGACTACAGCGCTTGGTGGTTGAATGTGTCACTAATGTTCGTTTATCATTTAAAAGAGCTGAAAATGTTTACCAATAAATATTTATCTTAAGTTATGATTTTTTTTTAAATTTAATTTTCAGTCTATCATCAATAATTTAGTTAAAATAATTTTAATAGTAGTATAAATAAGTTACTCCTGGCTCACTTTTTTGAGAAAGATGTCTACCAACCCTCTCCCCTCCCCAATTATTTAACAATCCCTCCCCCCCTCCCCAAACTCCACCATACCCAAAACATACCCCTTACCATCACTACCTTTATGGACAAGACTGACATGTTTGCCCACGTGTTCCTAAATAATTCAAAGACTTTACCAACCTGAGCGGTCGCTGTGGTGATCTTGGTGCCTCCCGCGGCGCCCACCACCAGTCTGACATCACCCTCACCGTCCACGACGATAGAAGGTACCATAGATGACAGAGGCCTCTTCCCTGGTTGGATGAAGTTGTTGGGGGAAGGGGGGATGCCGAACGCGTTGGTGATGTTCGGGGCTGAGAAGTCGTCCATCTCGTCGTTTAGGATTATCCCCGTACTGAGGGACTGCTCCTGCGCCCCAAAACTAAGAGGAAGAAACAAATCAGTAGTAATAAAATGAAACCCAGTTTTACACTTTAGTTCGACTGGCAGTGTGCTTGGTAACTTCTAAAACAATGTTTAGGAATGAGGAGGGAAGTTTATAAGAGTTGCACACGCATTAGCCTGGGAATAGACAAGGGAAAACAGCAGGGAAAATTATGTATGAGAAGTCAAACCACGATTTGAAGACTGGTTCATGCTGTATTGCCAACAGTTCAATTTTCACAGGGAAAACCTTATCTGACAAAGGTTAATACATTCCAATTTTCATGGAAAGAACAAATATAACATATAAGAGCTACTATAGTCCAATGTTCATAGGAAGAACCTTATCTGACAGCTATAAAAGTTATTACAGTCCAATGTTCATAGGAAGAAGCTTATCTGGTAGCTAGAAAAGTTATTACAGTCCAATGTTCATAGGAAGAACCTTATCTGACAGCTATAAAAGTTATTACAGTCCAATGTTCATAGGAAGAACCTTATCTGACAGCTAGAACAGCTACTACAGTCCAATCTTCATAGGAAGAACCTTATCTTACTGCTTAAAAAGTTACTACAGTACAATTTTCATGGGGAGAGCATTATTTGACAGCTTTAAAGAATACTAGATCTACTTTCACATATTCACACATCTGCAGTTGTCACATTTGCTAGATATTATCAATACCTATAAAATAACACTGATAATATAGTAAAATATGACTGTGTTGACTTCAAAACAATGTTTGTATTTTCTAAAATACACTTCCTATGAAAATTGTATGTACCTATCTAAGCTATATGGGGGCGTGTACTCACAGGAGGTTTATGGTGCTAGTGACAGCGACGGCATCCCCGTTAGGTGCCAGGACGCAGAGGTTCGCCGTTCCATGGTCCTCGGGCTGCGCCAGAACGGCACCATAATGAGAGGCGTCGTTCCAAGTCCTCGTGTCTGATATCTGGCTGCGGATCTGTGCGGCGTACGTTGGGGACGTCATGTTTTTCAGCAGCTGCAGTGATAACATTGGCAGGAAATAAATTACACTTTTCAACATAAATTTTAGAAAAAATGACGGAAACGCCAACTAATAAAGATAAAAGTTTAGTGTTTATTTTCCGGCATCAGTACGTTTAACGACATTGTTACTAACATTTTAAATGTTAATTCACGTGTATGCTGACAAATAAAAGAAGGACGGTAACGTGATCATATGCTGAACCCCAAGCCACTAAAAATATATATACACCAGTCAGAGTTGATATTGGCTGTATCCGAATAGTCAAGTATACTTGACTTGATGAAAACTTGATGCAGACTTGATGAATGTACACTTATCACGCACTTGAGATAGAAGACTGCAATAGACTATTTGAAGGGCAAACTATCATAAACACACCCTTGAGTTCGCAGTGCTGCTTCTTACCAATGAGTTTAAACGCCATTTTAAGCGCCATCTATCAGCCCGTTATCACAGATCACATTATTCTATCTCTAGCAGACGAAAAAATGAACAATATCCAGTCAAACACAGTATCAATGGCGTGTCAAGAGTGACTTACCGCCGCCCTCGGACGTTGTTTTAAAGCGAGATGATACTAGAGGCGGACTTACATCGCCAATATTGTGCACAAAGTCCGTGTCCCCCAGTTCAGTTCGTCTCCCATAGGCGTACTTCATGCTCTCTGCGATGCGATGGTAGGTGAGGACGTCTGTGGTCGCAGGGACGAAGGTGTTGAGAATGTTGAGCATGAAGACCAGGACGTCTCCGGAGCCAGGGAGGGGCATCGTGTGGAGGGTGAAGTTACCTCGGAGCTGGGCACTTACAGGGTCGGACCATTTCACGCTGGAACATAGGACAGACTCATAATTATTTTCCTAGTTCATTTAAGGCCGGTGCTGCCCCCACGAGGATGGGGTATGTGGGTGTTAGGACAGTGTTTAGTAAAGTTTTGGTGATAGAAGACCACCAAATTGAGACCACCAGTAATTTACTGAATAAAATGTTGAAATTATTTTAATTTTATCACATTAAATTATTAATTCTTTTGGTACTAAACTTAATGGGGTCCTACGGGCCACATTTCAAGAAACACGGTGATAGGATTTTATTTTTAATAATGATCCAAGCTCTAAATAATTCTCACCTGTAATTGGCCATGTCTTCCTCAGTGATGATTCCGCCAAGATCTTGGATATCCTTAACAAAATCTTTGGTGAGGGAGCCGTTGTAAAGTGCTTCGGCGCCTTCGCTGATGATTGTCCTGAGCGTCTTTGCCAGCCGAGGTCTCCTGATCTTATCTCCAATCTGCCACACTTTCTGAGTTGCATTGTTGATTAGAATATCACTGTAAGATAACACACCATTGACAAAATAAGTATTTATATATTCACACACACACACACACACCTAATCTCACTGTTCCCTCACGAGGTAGGCAAGAAACTGTGAATATAGCTAAAAAAAAAACACAAATCCGTACTTAATCCATCATCACTAACTTTCTCCACACTTCCATACCCTTTCTTTCTCCCTTTAACATCCATACACCAAGTCATACATACTCTTTTACTCTTAAAACTCTTAATGTTTCCCTTTTTTCACAAATTCGTCTACAAAATTTAGCCACGTCTTATATGACCTACCCCTTTCTTTTGATTCACACACTCTACCTTCATTTATTTGCTTCATCATCCTCTCAACATGTCCAAACCAAAGTAAGATGCTTATTTCACATGGCTGTATCCGAATAGTCTTCTTATGCGGCGTCGCCTTGGCTCGTGCCCTTGATAGCTGTATTGGCAATTGACCAAGTGTAGATCTGTCCGAATAGTCGAGAACGATACTCATGCAGTCTTCTCTAGGTCTTGGTAGCCATGAATACAAAGACTACCAACCATGAGCTGTTCTCGCGGTGTCGGTTGCGGTGTTTGACTGGCAATTGTTATAGTATTATCGTCTGTTAGAGCAACGACTTACGTTTTCCACCATTTTAAATAAGGTTGCTGCCATTCGAATAGTTTGATGCAGTCTTCGCTATAAACAGCGCGAGAAGTGTAAAATCATCAAGACTGCATCAAGTCTAAAACTCAAGGGTCCGACTACGGAGCCTCATGGACTATTCGGATACAGCCATCGACCTATTGTATTCCCTTTCAAACCGCACTCCTTCAGCACCTATTCAGCACTGACTCTGTCCATACGAGTTTTCCCATATACATTTCTTAGATATCTCATTCCAACCACATTCGCCTGATAACCAATATTAATAAAATAACTTTTTGAAACAAACGTCGTTAACAAAGCTATTATTAACATAACTTTTCGGAACAATCGACGCAAACACAACTAATACTAAAATAATCATTTGGAACAATCAATGCCAACATAACTGTTTGGAACAATTGCCGTAAACACCTATTACTAAAATAAGTGATTAAAACAATCAGCGCGAACAATCATTACTAAAATAAGTGATTAAAACAATCCGCGCGAACAATCAATACAAAAATAACCGTTCAAAACAATCGATGTGAAAACAACTATTACTAAAACAAACGTTTTGAACTATCTACGCAAATAAATATGACTAAAATGGTTGTTTCGAACAATTTACGCGGACACAACTATAACTAACATAAATGTTTCCAGCAATCGACGCAAACAAAATTATTACTAACATAACTGTTTGGAGCAATCGTTGCGAACACAACTCTTAATAAAAAAAAACGTTTCGAACATTCTACGCAAACAATTATTATTAAAATTGCTGTTTCGAACAAACTACGCAAACAAATATTACTATTATAGCGGTTTCGAACAATTGACGCGTTGACAACTATTACTAAATATGTTTCGAGTAATCGACGCGAACATAACTATTTTTATTCTTACCCCAACGTCTGCCTGTTCTTTATGGATTCTTCCTGAGATTGCAATACGTTGGCGAGGTACGGAGTAACCTCGAGGCCTTCCTCACAGAGCTTTATGGTCGGCTCTATCAAGTCTCGCCAATCGACGTTACCACTCTTCAGCTCCGGATGGTCGAACAGGACCTGGTATCCCTTCAACTCACCCGGGACCGCCACCGCTAGACCACCTTAAAGATAAGATACCACTCTCCTTATTATTTGAACATAAATAATTACATTTCTATGTTATCAAATTGAGAATCGTGAACACGTTATAGCTTGGGATTTTATTTGATACTTGCTTTTTGCTTTTTAGTACGTTATTTAAAATATAAATAATTATGTGAATTGTTACGAACTATTCATGGAAAAAATGAAAACATATCAGCAGGGTCTTGGACTTGGGAATCATTTTTGTATTATATCTTAGGGTCTAATATTGAATTACACTCTTAATTTTATGAAAAGGGATAAGTATAGAAACGCCACTCTAATGTTGGCAAGTAGAACCACATCTCTAGCGCTCACAGCGTTAGTGCCGCGAACTAAAAGATTCGAAGCGGGACTTTACACTTGGAACACAACGCATTTTCCATTGAGGAATGTTAATTAATCAATTCTTATGCCAAATTCGATCAAATGTAGCTAAATCCATTATTTTATAAATAAACCACGTTATCAAATGTAAACGACAAATTGCTAACGAAAGAGTAATGGCGAATTTTACATAGACTTTACACTTCCCTTTTCTATGGACTTCGCGTCTACACATGCGCATTCCTATGTGACGTCATTGCAAGCTGCTCCTAGCGATAGTGCTCCAAATTAGTTGACGGGATCAGCTAATTCTAAGAGTGCTCATTCCATGATTCTGACTGGTACAAACAAGGCTACAATACACAGATAGTTTACCAGGGTATACAGCTCTCATAATAGCTATTTGTACTGTACGTTATACGAGTGGCGTCACCATCTTTTGTTACTACACTAACTCTTACCAATTGAGCGCTAAGTCCTATCACAATAACATTATGCTGGTTTATTATTAAGAGTTAACACTTTGAGATTGGTATTATTTACTAAATATTCATGCTTATAGGTATTTTTGAACTGTATCAAATGGCTTATCTACCTTTCCGCCCCACCCACACCTTTCAAGTGGTTGCCAAACCTAATATCAGTGTTTTTAATTTTGATATTTTTAATCATCATTGTTAATATTTCCTATGAATTTAATAAGGGAGCATTTTAAAAAGAATGTCAGCGTATTACTAATTTGATCGCCATTACTGACAGCTATGACCGGCCTACCCAAAATTAATACTTCAAAATTGTAATCAAAACTTTCGGATTAAATGAAATTACATTTTTCTACCAGAAAAATTCACGTGGAAATGTTTTATAATTGCAAGTCCTTGTACTCACCCCTCTGAGAAAGGTTGGAGTCTCCGTGGAACATATTCTCCGTGGCGGCGGCGGGGGCTACCTCCCTGGAGTCCAAGGTGTACACCTTACCCGTGGCCCTCTTATAGATGGTCATGAAGAACCCCCCGCCCAGACCCATGCTCTGGGGGCATGCCACACCCTCGCAGAACAGGGCGGCTATCGCTGCCTCGGTCGCAGACCCGTTTTTCATCAAGATGTCCCTAGAATTAATTACATGGTCCGTATAAGAGATCACGATATGGTCCGTATAGGAAGTCAGGGCATGGTTCATATTAGAGATCACGATATGGTCCATATATAAGGTCATGACAGAGTCCTTATAGGAGGTTGAAACCTAGCTATAATCCGTATAAGAGGTTGCAGCTAGCTACTGTCTATGCAAGGTAATTTTGAACTTTTATTGAATAAAGCACTTCTAAAAATATTCACCTTTTCAGGACCACCCCCCAAAAATCTACTTAGGAAGAGGGTTGGAGGGGGGGGGGGGAAGCCCTGTATCGAAGATATTAGCTACAATAATAGTTTTCTACCATTGGGGATTTTAAGGG
>CABFWB010003834.1:46458-70295 GCA_902151455.1 Timema bartmani | reverse complement strand
AAATCAGCCAGGACTACCCATACTTGTCATTGACTCTAATGGCTGGTGGGGTAGTTTGGGCAACAGGGGAAACCCGTATTTAGGAAAACTACCCTCACTGCACCCGACCAGGATTGAACCCAGATCCCCCCAAACTCGCCAGTTTAGTCCAACACGAGAGTAGCGCGTTATACCACACGGCTACAGAAGTGGGTATACGTGTTATTAAACTGAGCAAATATAATAAACAACTGGTTATTTATAATGGGCAAAACAGTATTTGGTTAAATAAAACCCTGCAAACATACGGTTCTTAAGGGAGAGCAGTGAGAAGAGTTTCAGACTTTTGGAAATCCAGGATTATTTATTAAGGGGTTCAATATATTTTAATATTGCTTTCTATATAATACAGTCGCAAATTATCATCAAGTTTCTAATGAATTAAAAAGTTAAAATTCTATGATTCAGGGATTTATAAAAAGTGTGATAACTTAGATAAAACCCTATAAAACAATACCACATTATCTTTAAATGTTATTTTGGGATACTATCAAACAAAACGTGACTTTATTTGAAAGAAAAAGGCTAGTGATATAGGTTTATAAACTTTTTATTATTCTAAGAAGTTCAAATTTTATCGTAAGGCGTCGTTGAATTAAAAAAAACACATTTAAACTCAAAATGTAAATGTTTTAACTGGTCATAAGCCTGCTTATAATTTTCGCCAACATTTTGTTGAAATTTATACTAAATAAATGGTATTGTGCACCACAAAGGCTTTCTCTCTCTTTCCTCTTAATATAGAGACATTTACTAAAAACTCCTAAGATTCGTGAAACGAGATCATATAAACTGTTGTAGAAACACCCCAAGAGCATAAAAAAAGGAACATCTCTGTCCACAAAAGAGCATAACAATTATTTTAATTGCCAAATAGCTTTGATACACCCTAAGAGCTTAAGGATGTACTAGTTTAGTCTATTATTAATATTGAAATTTTGGCCTAACTCATAGGAGAAACTAGTACGGCCTACAATTTTATAATGTCAAATCAGGTTTAGGTTAGGTTAGGTTAGGTTAAGTAACAACATTTTCGCGCAAACTGTGCACTATGAAACATGTCCAAGGTCGATTAATCATATAGGCTAAGAAGGATGAAAACTAGTTATGCCTAGAAACATCGGGCTACATCGGTTTATCATACAAGCGGCAGGATATAACAATTTGGCCAAGTCCGAACTAGTTTGTCCTGGAATCGGATTTGGACTCTAACACGCATTTGCTTAAAGCTCAGAAACGGTTGATTTTATCAAAATAATTACAACCTTACAATGATAAGTAGTTTCATATTTCAAATAGTTGCGGAGATTTGATCAAAATTTGAAATTTATTCATTTGTGAAGTTCTTTTAAAGTCATTTTCATGTGAAAATGAGAATAACCTTTTGTTTGTAAAGTTTACCAATACCCGGATAGTAAATTTAATCAAAATTGCTAGAGCGGATTTGAGTCAATTTTGTTATTCTATTTTTACCTCTCAGTAAACTATTCTTTATTTTTAGGGTTGGATATTTTAATTTTTTTAAAAAAATCATTGGGGTAGCGTTAATAAGACCCTAGACATCCAGTTTTAGTCATATAAGTACAATTGTATCGTTTCCAGGCTAAGATACAGACACAACCAGACATACGGCATCGCGAAAACCAATTTTTCTGTTTCGGGGTCTCATGAAACGTCAACACTTATAAAAAATCTTACACTCGATTTTTTTCGACGATTATAATACTTTTATCTCCGAAGGATATATAAAAATTAAAATTATAAAACAACTTGAATAATGCGGTATTTCTAAATGTCAGTAACGCGTCTCAGAGCTGTATCATGAAGCATCCCTAACTCACGCCTTTTTCCATCTCAACTTAAACATCTTTTCGCGCACAGCTTTAATAATGTTTGAATTAAAGTTGTTAATTCGGCATCTTCCTTTGTGCATTAAAATTGTGGCATGGGCTTTAGTTAAGATGTGTGCAGGGGAAAACCTAATCAAACTGTCAGTTCAGGAAAGTTCCGTTTCATTTCGTTCTGTGTCTAGCCGCCCATGCGGACTACCCGAATATTCATGCTATAGGTCGGCGATTTGGAAGGTAGAATTTAGGATAAATTTACTGGCATTTGAGCGGGGAGCCATTAGTGAAGAATCAGTTTGTTTACACCCAGCCAGGATTTCATCCCCGAAATCCTAACATGAAACCAGATAATACGCGACTGTTGCCTTTGCCAACATGGCCACTGGTGTGTGATGTTACCATGTATTATTTCGTATGAACGGCTTGTTCTAGAAAAGAAGCATTGTGTTAATGAAGATTGGTTTATTGGTGCATTTGTCTCTAAAATATATATTCTGTTAAAAATAATAGTATCTGACAGCTACAGATTTATTACAACTATTGCCCATCTTGGTGGACATGACCTAATGCATCACTCTCGCAATATACTGGACAGCCGATGGCATTAAGTTTGTGGTTAAAATCCCGGTAGGATGTAATAAGGTTGGTTTTCATTAATGGATTTTCACTTTCCCTCTATGAAAATACGGCTGCACTTCCTCTAAATTAAACCTTACTAATCCCTAAACCCATTATAATAATTAGTAGATAAGTGTATAACCCGAACGGTAGTATAATATTAACGCACATCAGTGAAAGTGGACCAAGTAAGAATAGAGAAGATTCCTCTTGAACTATCACTCGAGAGTAGTTTTAGAAGGTTCGCCCTAAGGTAGAAAGGTTGACCATATACGACCAACTGTGGCGGTATGGAGATCACTGAATGCTGATTTCCCCAATAGGTAGGCAGGCACACACCATAGAGTCACGCCACGTGCCCACAGGTTTGTAATTTGTAGCGGTCGAACCAGCGGCCATTAAAAGGGTGTGTAGTGGGAACTAACGTGAGGAAGCAGTTTGCGCCGATATGGTTACCTGTGTTATTGTATTCCGCTAATAGTGAACCGCCTAGAGTGTGAATTAACAATACATGCTAGATCATCAAAGGACCTTGGTCCAATCCCAGGTGGCAACATCGACCGATATTATTAGCAGTTTGAGTAAAAGGGGGCTGGGGGAGGGTTCTGACATAGGATCAATACTAGCTTTAAGATTGGATCGAGATTTGTTTTTAATTGTAGGTATTTTGCTTGGCTAAGAATAACTTAAAATTGATCTTAAGTGTAGAAATTAAAAGGAAGACTTAGAAGCAATTCAACCTCAGTGATATGGAGAGAGTACATAAAAATACTGTGAAAATAACATTTTGTAAAACGCTCCACATAATACGAGGGTTTTTCTTCTTTTTTTTCCCCACCGCGTCTTAGTTTCTGTCCGGGCTATACGCGTACCTTAAATACGCTGATGTAATAAGGATGAGGAAGGTATAGTTTCAAAGAAGTTGTACCGACATATTCGTAGAGGAATAGTGGGAAAGAGTTTGGTAAAAAAACACGCTGAGTATATCCAACCAAGATTTGAACCCCAATCTCACCGTCACATGTTAGAACGTGTGACCACCCAAGTGGGTCATATGCAACTCTCAATTTCCCTCATCGTCAGAAATGCATATACCTTTATAAATTGAGAATATATAACTTGTATTGAGTAGAGCTGTGCAATATTTTTGATTTGAGTGCCGTGGGCTTTCCTAACATTTAAATTTACCATAACAGGGCTTAGGAAATAAATAAAAGGATTTCAAAGTGCACATCTACCACTACACCCATCAACGACCCTAAGAAAAGTTGGCCTACCAATTTGGATAGTCAAACGAACCCATACACAAACATTGAGGTGGGAGTGTAGGGGAGGCGAGAAAAGTCAGTGTGTTTGCAGTTTTTATAGTTAAACTTTTTTTGGAAAGATTACATCAAGTATTGCTCCGGTAAAAACATAACGTTTAATTTTTCTTCATATTGTGACATCAACGGAATTTGTTGATATCACTGTGAAGAAAATTAAACTCTATGTTTCTGCTGGAAAATTAAATATATTTTGGCATTGCAAACACGAGAATGCGATGACGACTTACATGCTCCCGGGGTATTTGGTACAAAACTAACTGCATCAGGTGAAAACCAGGTCAGCTAGAAACTCGGAACAAACGTTAACCGCGCGGGCTTTTAATGTCTGGAGGGAGAGGGTATAAAAATTAGTTTTAATGTCACCAGAGAGAGCTTCGTCCAACAATGGTGTCTTGTTAAGGGTGTATTTTTTTTGGTGAAGTTTCTTAGCGTTTATGGAAAATTTATATTTCTTTCTCTGGATTGGGTTCAAACTCTATTAATATGGCAAAATAAAAGTAACCGCAAATGTAAGTTCTTTATTTTTATGGTTTTGTCACATTGACGTTTATGAAGAGAAAAAAACTATAGTGGCTATGATCCATACAAGACAGATCTGAAAGGAGACACATACGCAGATAACATAAATTTACCCCCATCAATTGATCCTTTTCGGAGTTTAAAATTAACAACTAACAAAGTAACTTTAAAGTGATAGAAGAGCTTAGCAGAAATCCACAAACACCCATAAAACTAGTTGGTTTATAGCATTACTGTGTGAAGCTGTCTGACAGTAGGAGAATCAAAAGGAGAGTTGGAAAATAGAAGTGACAGTACAGTTTGATTTGTGAGTCCCTCCTATTATTTTGGTCTTAGTGATTCACCCCAATATTTGTATTTTTGAATTTTTAGACTGCAAAACGTCAACTTTAAACTATGTTTACAAGTATAGATGTAAATGTGATGGTAGAAAATAGTTTTGTGTTCCTTTCAAAAAACACAAAAATCGTGTACTGTTAAAGGTGATATGAATACTTAACCTACGCGCAACATTTGAATGGCAATGTCTCAGCTACCTGGGCAGTGACAGTCAGGTCCTAATTAACGACCGACCACTTATATTTTATAACGGAATCTTACACCCAATATAACCTCCTAGGTATATGCAGGTCGTATAGAGAAAAGCTTTATATTCACTCTCTCTCAGTTAACTGTTGCCAAATTTCCTCGCTTTCATTTACATCGGAAGGTGGTGTGCTGGGGTAAAGGCCCGTTTACACGGGGGAAGTAGGTAGGCAGGTCGAGTGAGCAAGTAGCTTGACTAGCTACTTTACTGGCGTCAGCAATGGCAAGTAGCTTGACTAGCTACTTTACTGGCGTCAGCAATGGCAAGTAGCTTGACTAGCTACTTTACTGACGTCATCAATGGCAAGTAGCTTGACTGGCTACTTTACTGACGTCAGCAATGGCAAGTAGCATGACTAGCTACTTTACTGGCGTCAGCAATGGCAAGTAGCTTGACTAGCTACTTTACTGACGTCAGCAATGGCAAGTAGCTTGACTGGCTACTTTACTGACGTCAGCAATGGCAAGTAGCTTGACTGGCTACTTTACTGGCGTCAGCAATGGCAAGTAGCGGTTTACACACGATCAAGTCAGTTGTCTTGTAGAGAGCGAGCAGGATGAATCCGTTTGTTCTCCGCCGTCGTGGTCGAGATGTGATAAAATGTGTCAAACGCCTTGTATAAGTTTAAGTTTGTGAATTAACTGAAACAATTCAAGAAGAAGTGACCAGAAAGAAACTAAAATGGGTACTAGAGTGGATAAGTAGAAGGGACACTCATGGGGCATCTGCTATCCTATTGACTATATAGTCTCTGCTTCTGACCACCTCATATTAAGGTAACACCACAACAAAAGAACACCAGAAACTGGCACTGCGTAGAAAGCACGTGCGTCCTCTCCAACACTTTGTGCTCGACTATACACTTGCCTGTACCTGTTTACATTGGTCAAGTGAGGATGAACGGTCGAGTTAAAAATGTGGTGGTGGGGGAAGGAGAGTGGGCGAGTGAATGGATCTCCTGTCTATCCACTCGACTCTCCCATTTACTCGCCAAAATACTCCCCCCAATACTAGTCGAGCCGTTTACACGAGGTAAGTAGCTTGCTTTTCCCTACTGGCTCTAGTTATTCTTCCGGCTATTCGACCAATGTAAACCGGCCTTTAGACCCAAGGTCGTAGCCAGAACAACATTTCAGGGGGGTTTGAGGGAAAAGAAAAATTACAAAATAGAAATGCCTCTAGAAACTATCTGGAGTGTATTTGATGTTCAAGGGCAGATATTAAATACTTAAATTACTATGGATATGTTTAAAATTTGTGCATATAAATGTACATAGCACCTGCTCCCTCCAAGTACAAAAATCTAAAATAAAAATTTCTTATACAAACACATCAGTGGTGGAATAAAAGGCTAAGGAGTATCTCAAGGAGGGGATTGCTCCTTGAAAAGAACTTTTCCCCATGAAATATATTCTCCAACACTTTGTGCTCGACTATACACTTGCCTGTACCTGTTTACATTGGTCAAGTTAGGATGAACGGTCGAGTTAAAAATGTGGTGGTGGGGGAAGGAGAGTGGGCTAGTGAATGGATCTCCTGTCTATCCACTCGACTCTCCCATTTACTCGCCAAAATACTCCCCCCCAATACTAGCCCAGCCGTTTACACGAGGTAAGTAGCTTGCTTTTCCCTACTTGATCTAGTTATTCTTCCGGCTACTCGACCAATGTAAACCGGCCTTTAGAAGAATCCACTGGAAACATCGACGAACCAGCGTTGCGAAACTTGTATTATATTTGAGGGAAGATTGATCACACTAAAATAACAAAATAACAACGCTGCTTCTCAAATAGTAGCCAAACAGCTCCCTCAGAGATGATTACATGGTGTAGTGCCCGTTCCGGTTAAAATCAACCAACCATAGTTTAAGGTGCTAGTGGAGGGGAGACGCGAGAAAGTACCAGTGTTTTTGCAGTTTTTATAGCAAAATATTTTTCTATCTAAATAAACTAAATATTTATTCAGTAATAATAATAATAATCCTTATCACCGCGTCTTACTACCCTTTCGAGCTATACGCTTAAGTTATTATGCTAATTGGTTAGGAATTGGGAAAGTTAAATATAGAGGAAGTTAACCCGCATTTGCGTGAAGGGAGAATGGAATTTTTTTTAGGGAAAACCCACCCCAGTTCACCCAAGCGCGATTCGAACCTAAATCTCCCCGTCCTAGGCAGTCTAGCTCAACACGAAACAAACACGTTAGATAAGTACACCACCGAGGCGGGTTCCTTCAGTACAAACAAAGTTTAATTTTCTTCACCTGGTGATATCAACAGTTGTTGCATATCTGTTAAGGGTGTCCTGGAATTTAATGACAACTTTTTATCTTCATTTTAATAGTTTCTCACCTAATGCCGCTATGCTCATGACAGATATTCAAAAACTGTAGATAATTCCATGTGAATAAAATTAAGCTCTATGTTTCTACTGGAGCAGTATTTGATTAGTTCAGTGAAAAAACTGTTTTAATACAAAAACTGAAAAAAACACTGCCCTTCACTTGCGTTCCAAACATTCCCAACTTGAAAGACCATCTTACGTCCCACTGAGAGTGTGTAACTAAGTAAGTAATACAGCTCTAGCTTGGTATCACACCCTAATGCAGTTTTAAGTAACCTTCAATAGGAAACAGTGGAAAGAGGTCAGTAAACCAATTTTACCACATTTAAAAAAAATACATCCAAATTGAAAATCCTTTATTATATCGTAGAAAAAATATTTTTGCTAATCCCAGCTTAACAATTTTCTAATAAAGACCTAAAAAAAAATCGATATTTGATGTGATTTATGGTTCGAGCATAATTTTGTATCTAATACAGTTACTTAGATGTCCACAATTTCACTCGCCTAGAAGTAGAATGTAAAATCTCTAATTGAGAAGAGATGGTTGGGATTGAACTATGGCCTACTCAGATGGAGACACGTACACTAATCGATGAACCACAATCTAACGTAAATCTTATAATGATTATGTGAGTGTAATTAATTAAAACAATTCACCTCCAAAATTGTGAATGTCTTTACAGGTTGAAAATTTGACCAACCCTGTCCATGCGGGTGACAAAATAATGTTATCGTGTATCACAGGAATGCGCGGGGCAGCGTCAGGTTCATCTGCATTTTCAAGTTTGTTTTATTAGATTGATAAGATATATATATATATATATATTATTGCGTCTTACTGCCTGTCCTGTTTGTATGCAAAAATTATAATTACTATAATGAGGGGTGGTGGGGAAGAGGAAGGAAGAATCTTAGAGCTAATCTACCTGCATTTGCGTGGAGGCAGAGTGAGAAACCATTTAGTAAAAACCAACCTCGGTGGACTGGACAGGGATTCAAAGCCCGATCTCTCCGTCATCAACAATACTGTCTAACACGAGAGTGACGCCTTAGACCATTCGCCACTGAGGCGGGTTTACATCGTGTTCATATGAAGAACAAAATATCAGGCATGGAGTGTCAAAGCATCTTATTTATTTTTCCGGTTACAAGTTTTTTTACTTATATAGTCCTTCTCATAATGAATGACTTGGTTTTGTTCTGACGTTTATCGATACAAGATATAGTTTTAAAAAAAGTAAGACTTAACAGTAATAACTACGTATTTATAAAAAAAACTACTTCTTAACATTAATTTCTA
Source organism: Timema bartmani (assembly GCA_902151455.1). Lineage (NCBI taxonomy): Eukaryota > Metazoa > Arthropoda > Insecta > Phasmatodea > Timematidae > Timema > Timema bartmani. The sequence goes on along the minus strand of CABFWB010003834.1, from coordinate 61,713 downwards.
TACATAGTTTCTAAATTTTTACGACTTAGCATTGTCTATACAAGACTAAATAATCAATAGTAGGAATCCAATATAAAGGGGAACTTTAAAAAAAGGTATATAGATAGGCTGTAAAAACCACTATTTATAAATGTGGCGGGAAGAAGAGGAAAGAAGTGGAGGGAGAGGATCCTTACCACACTCGGTTGAGATGAAATTCAGGCTTTAAGGTCGAGTACAATGCCTAGCATCTCTATTGTCATGAGGTAGCATTAGTAGGTACAATACAATTTTATAAAAATAGCCTTATATGAAAGCTATAAAAGAATTCACGTATTAATACGTCAATTCATGTGATCCGTTGCTGTCGATTTTATTATCACTAATAAATAGAAAAATCTCATCTATTTTGAGCGTAAAAAAAAGTGCGGTATTTGACTTATGACTGAATTTTAAAAATTTGAAGTGGTTAAGAAATTTCAATGGCAATTTTGCTCAAAGTTTTAATCTGAAGAATATTTTTACATGACTATCAAAATAAGGTTAGTTTTCTAGGGATAACGTATCAAGGGGCGCTCACTGCCAACAGACTTCAAAAACGTCACAAGCTATAAAAGACTATGTGAGAACTCAAGTGCGATTGTGCCGTACCATTTATTTATAGATGAAACATAAACTAAATAACATATACTGTTACTGGTAACAATATAGGTTCATGGTATTGCCAGGGGTAGTTTCCTGTCCTGACCACCAACGGCAGGTCAAGTCAATAAACCAAGTCGATATTGGGGAAGATATTTTGAGAGCCATTTTACGACAATACTCTAAAGAGAAGGGGCACCCCAAGAGAGAAGAAAAAAAAAATAACCAGCGTAGTCGTAGGAACAATGATATAGATCGCGCAGTGTATTTTGTGTCAAGCAATAAAGCACGATTTCAATATCGTGGGTTCTGCTCCTATATATAGCGTGATAAAAAAAAACATCCTCTATAGGAATATATTCATCGTGTCAGGAATATAAGAGCAATACCTCTTCTTTCCTGACATTTCCTCCTTTGGTTTACCTCACTAGATCTGACCCATTTCCCCCCTTCTACCAACCCTCTTCCACCCACCAAAAAAAAAAAGCTAGAAATATTTTTTCATTTCAAAGGTTTCTTTATTTTTCTTTATGCAGAAGTATTCTTAATTTACTTTCTTTCGTTTCAATGGAACGTCACCATTTACCAAGATTTAAGCCACAGAATATGTATTTTTATAATATACTACATACTTTTGTGCATATATACAGGTAAAGCATATTTTTTAAATATTGTATAAGTAAGAATGCTACGCAAGTGCTAAAAATCTCTAGCCGTTCCTTGTTGTTTGGAAAATTTAATACTCTTATCTTTGATAAAGTAGTGCTGTGCATTCGGATGGAAATAGTTTATCAATTAAAATTAATGTCAACAAAACTAGGGTGCAACTTAAAATTAATCAGTGCTGTGTGGTTCCTTTTGAAATCCTAAGATATTCGGTAAGGTTTGGTAAAATTACGATCCATATCAAACTAGCTAACTCTCTATCCTTAATAATTCCAAAGTTCATGGCCACCAGAATGAGCGCTCACCCTTCAACCTTATCCTGATACGTTTCCGTCCAATTCCTAGCTTGGACACACAACCTGCTTTACTTAAATTTTCACTTGCGTGTGTGTGTGTTTGTGTACTTATATATATACATTTACATTTAAATCTATATGTAATAAAATGTATATCTAAGATATATACATACATTTTTATAAGCCCATTTCCAGTAATAGAAATTACGAGAAAATGGCAGAGCATATTTTGAAAAAATAGCCTCATTTTAAAGTTTATGGGGCCAGAAAGACCAAAAAAACAGTAGCTTAAAATATTTTTTTTTTTCTAGAGAGCTTTCAGAGCTTTTACTCTGTGCGCGGTGACTCATCTGTACAATCGTTATTTGTTTACGTCACCATGGCAACCCTTATTTGTGTATGATTATAGATAATTAAATAAAATATTTCTATTTGGTTAAAAATAATAGCTCAATTATTTCTTGTATGGTATGGCGCAAGAAATATATAGAAGGCTGGGAGAGGGGTCATTTTAAAGTTATCATCGTGGTGTGAAAGGGGAAAAATATACGTTTTGCTTGGAATTAAATAGTGAAAGCTCAAAATATATGAAAATTTGACTACCCTTGACGAGTAAACATTTGACTGTAAGGTCGAGTGAAGCCTCATTCTGTAGAACCTTACTCAATAAAAAGTTTTAAATACATTCTAGCACGATAATATGCAGTCATTGTTTGCAACTATCCACTAGTACCTGCTTCTGCTGGCGCGTGGTCTAACACGCTACTCTAGTGTTAGACTAGACTGTCGAAGATGGGGAGATCAGAGTTCGATCCCGGTCAGGTGTAATGAAGGTTGTTTTTCATAAATATCTTTACACTCTTCCTCCACGAAAATGCGGCTGCACTTCCTCTCAATCAAACCTTCCTAGTCCCTAACCCACTAGTGTAATTAGTACATCGGTATATAATCCGAACGAGAAGTAAGACGCGGTGCTAAGAAAACCTATCCACTCCTGTACACAAAGAGAGAAAAATAAATAAAACGATAATGAATATTTTTACAGGTCAATTTTGGTAGACTATTGCCATTGACGAAGAGGTCAAGGCTTGAATATTGTTGGGTGTACCGGAGGGGGGGAAGAGAATATGTGATTGAACACAGTTTCTTTTCATCCTCTCTAGTTTTGCTCGCAACTTCGTGATAGTTCTTTTATCTTTAGCCTTAGTTTAGGAACTTAAAGATGAAAAGAAAGGGTCACATGCAAAGGAAATACACAAAGGGGATGCAACAGATTTTTTTCTAAGCTCAGGCTGTATAGTATATTGCCTATCCGAAGTATAATAGGCGCAGTTTAAACTACTGTAATGCATGGAAGTTGCAATAGATTGTTACCAGCGTATGGCTGTATAACATATTGTATATCTAATATAGTATAGGCGCAGTTTAATACTGCAAGAATGTACGGAGATTCAACAAAAAATTAGTAATGTAAGCATGTATCACACATTGCCTATTAACATTATGTATGGATAACAATAAGCAAGTATATGTTTCTGAGCTTTTATCAGTTATTATTTTATTTTTACTCATTTGAGATATTTAACGCTCACTTTCTAGGCTAACTGATTATATAATCGCACGATAATTTCTATGAGCGAGAGCGAAAGGGCCTAATATTTTGCCAGGAAAGGTGTTTTCACATACCTTCCAGGGTTCTTTTACATGCCACAATCGACATGGGGCCGATGGTTTTACTTCCCCTCCCAAGAAAGTTGTGCTTGCGATTTTTATCGCTCAAGAAAAATACGTCGATCACAGCTGAGTTTGAACCCAAGATCAACTGATCCTAAAATGCGCACTTTACCTCAAGGCCATCAAGGTTGACTTCATCAATTCATTTACCCTACTATTAACAATAACCTGATTTCTGATTCTAACAAAACCTTAAAATACGGACATAAATATGATTTGTATTTAGCATCTGATCATCTTTAATGTATTAGTACCTTAGAACTATCTGATTACTGAGTTACTATCAACTATAATCCTATCATATTTTATAGAATTTAATCTTAGCTAGTTTTTTAGAGTCAGAAATTTTAAATAAGCATCAAACTTTGACCTACAACTCCATTAAAAAATATTTTCACCCCCATAATCAAATGCGCAACATGCGTAGTAAAAGTACGCACACGATAGTTCAAAGTTTGCTACTAAACGTGCTAACCCGAACCTGTATAAATTCACAATGTACATTACGAAGCTTATCGATACTTTACACACGTCCGGATTTTGGGAGGGAAGGGAAAAAAAAAGCCGCAAAACACAATTAGTCAATGAATAGCAGTACGTTTGCTCGCAATAATGAAGTTAACCTAAACACTCATTGTTAATTTAAACATTGTTTCGCTCATGTGATTATCCGTTAAGTCCTCGTACCATAAGCCGTATCAATTATGTCCAACCGGCTGTCCGCATAGTAGATATTGTCCGACTAATAATTAAATGAAGCCTGGACCCTTCTGTTGGGAGAGTTTAATTTAATATGGTTACGTTTTAGCGTCCATTAGTTGGGACTGGTTTTCGTTTGTGCAGTACGTTGGCAAGTAGTGCATTGTATAATTGTTCTGTTATCAAAGAGCTGGTGAGAGCGGTAGCTCAGTGATACTTAAGCGTGGCTTTATACCTTGATGTAATAACTCATAGTAATATTCTTGCTTAATTGCATTCCAGCATCTGGGTTGTCTGCGATTAACTTCAGAGGTTGCAATGTTTTTATCCCAAGTATTAGCACTCGATTTTTATTAGTTTGATTTTGAAACAAAAAACAAAGCATTAAGGCTTGATTCACCGGATGAGCCCCGAAGCATCTCACCTACACGTTAGAACCTGTTTAAATCATCTGTTCGCTCTGGAAAGCTTCTGAAATTATTCTGTATAGAGCTCTTAGCATACACTGAATATATTTTTGGATCATAGCCCTTTGTTAAGTTTAATTCCCTTATCAAAACTCTGAGAGAAATATTTAATTACTGTTGCACATCTTCTTAACACTACACTTCATCGTAGATAGAGGAGTGTGCTGTATTCTCACTTAACTTACTTTCGCCGAAGTGCGTAAATTAAATTAGCTGAACGGTGAAAATATATTCTGTAAACTACACTTTTTCTGAAATATAAAACTGCTTTCACAATGACACCAAATTTGGCATCGAATGAACATCTTGAAAGTCAAAAAACGCAAAAGCAGTAGGTCCTCTGCCATTTTTCGTTGGTCTGTACGGAGCAATGTTCGTATGGAAAAAATCTACAGGTCACAAATTGTAATAAGCTCATCCCAAACTTTTTGTATTCCTTGTTTATATTATTAGAATAGAGCCTTTAAAATTGATTAGCAAGTAGTATAGTTCTTATAAAATGTAGTTATAAAAAAATTGTACGGAACTGCACACGGACTTTCTCGCTCTATTGTTTAAAAATGGAGATATTTACTCAAAGCTCGTAGTATATGTGAAAAGAAATAATATACACTAGCAAACCCAAGCATAAATTGCACTAAATTTATGTAAAACATTTTTTGTGTACTGGTTTTAAATATTATTATTTTATTTTTAAAGAATTAATGTCCTCATTAGTATGTTTGGACCGATAAAAAAGATCAATATTGGGTCCACAAGGGTCAACAATTCGTATTTAAATTTCAACCTCCGGTTAAAATTTTCAACATTTTATTAGGTGATGCACATATTCATGTCATCGCATTGCTATTAAATTCGTCATTTATAAATTTTGGTTGATAAAACAGGTAAATATTGACTATTGAGTCTAAAATGGAGATAGATCAATGTTGTACAAACATTTCTTCAAAGAGGTTAAAGGGAAAAATAACATTTTAAGAGAAATACTTATATTTAATTACTCTATGCATTGGAGAATTAATGCGTTAAAACTTAGGTAGTACCCATTATAACCAAAGCTCACAAAATTGTATGAATATATTTGCCAGTATCTCAGAAACTGTTGGTTTTATAAAAAATATATTTCATATAAAAGATTATTTTTATTTTTATTAGTACTACAATTTTGCAGTGATAAGTTATTAAGTATCTCAAATAGTTGCGGAGATACGGAAATTTCAGCTATACCCTAAAAGTAATTTTCATGGTAAAATGAAAATAGCCAGTTTATTTATAATCTTAATCAACGCCTAGATACGAATTTTAATCAAAGTCGTTAGAGCCGATTTTGAGAAAATCGATTTTTTTCTCTTCTCGCCGTTTATTAAACTACTCTCAATTTAAAGTTTAAACAGACACACAGACAGACGGCATTGTAAAGACAACTTTTTAGGGTTCGGGGGTTCACGAGACGTTGACATTCATCAACATTTCAGGTTATATTTATTTTACGGTCGCAATACTTTACCTTTAGTGTTCGAAAAGTTAAAATAAATGGTACGGCGCACCGCACAGACTTTCTCTCTCTTTCTATAAACTCGTAAGATTTCTGAACGGAATAATGTACATTGTATCATCACCACTCCACAAAAGAACACGCATAAAATAATATACAATGATATATAATCAATGAGAAAAGAGGCGCATCTTTGTCCACCTAAGAGCATTTCAAACAGTTTAATGTCTTCCACAAGGGTCAACACTTCGTATTAAAATTTCGATTTCTGGTTAAAATTTTAACATTTTATAAGGTGTTGCAGATCTTCAAGTCATCGCATTGATATTTAATTATTCATTTATACATTTTGACCAATAAAAAATGTAAATATTGACTATTGAGTCTAAAATGGAGATAGATCATTGCTATGCAAACATTTCTCCTAAGAGCTTTAAGGAAAAATAACATACTTTTTTAGATACTTATATTTAATTACTCTATGGCATTGGAGAATTATTGCGTTAAGACTTAAGTAGTATATGTTTACAACTAAAGCTCACAAAATTGTATTAATATATTTGCAAATATCTCAGAAACTGTTGCTTTTATAAAAATATATGTCAAATAAAAGTTTTTTATTTCTAATAGTCCTACAATTTTGCAATGATAAGTTGTTTAGTTTCTCAAATAGTTGTGGAGATACGGAAATTAACGCTTCTGTAAAGTACCCTAAAAATCATTTTCATAGGAAAATGAAAATAGCCAGTTTATTTATAATCTTAATCAACGCCTAGATACGAATTTTAATCAAAATCGTTTGAGCAGATTTTGAGAAAACCAAATTTTTCTCTTTTCGCCCTTCAGTAAACTACCCTTAATTTTAAGTTTTTATAGACACACAGACAGACGGCATTGCAAAGACTATTTTTTAGGGTTCGGGGGGTCATGAGACGTCGACATCCATCAACATTTCAGGTTAGTTTTTTTTTACGGTCGCAATACTTAAACTTTAATGTCCAAAAAGTTAAAAAAATTCATATAATTGCGTATAGATTGAAAGTTATTGATTTTATAAAAATATGTTTCGGATAAAATATCTGTATTATAAATATATATACATATTTGTAATGCTAAGTAATTTCATATCTCAAATAGTTTCGGAGCTATTATAAAAAATGTTAATTTACGCATCAGACCGGAGCCCTTAAAGCCATTTTGCCGAAATATTGAGAGTAGCCATTTTGTTTGGAATATTTATTAATGTTCATAAATGAAATTTAATCAAAATCGTTAGAGCCGATTTTGAGAAAATCGACTTTTTCTCTTTTTGCCCTTCAGTAAACTACCCTTAATTTTAAGTTTTAATAGACACACAGACAGACGGCATTGCAAAGACTATTTTTTAGGGTTCGGGGGGTCATGAGACGTCGACATCCATCAACATTTCAGGTTAGTTTTTTTTACGATCGCAATACTTAAGCTTTAATGTCCAAAAAGCTAAAAATATATATATAATTGCGTATAGATTGAAAATTATTGATTTTATAAAAATATGTTTCGAATAAAATATTTGTATTATAAATATATATACATATTTGTAATGCTAAGTAATTTCATATCTCAAATAGTTTCGGAGCTATTATAAAAAATGTTAATTTACGCATCAGACCGGAGCCCTTAAAGCCATTTTGCCGAAATATTGAGAGTAGCCATTTTGTTTGGAATATTTATTAATGTTCATAAATGAAATTTAATCAAAATCGTTAGAGCCGATTTTGAGAAAATCGACTTTTTCTCTTTTTTCCCTTCAGTAAACTACCCTTAATTTTAGGGGTAGATATCCAATTCCAAAAACCCCTCGGGGCAACCCTATGAAAACCCTAGATATCAAGTTTCAGCTCAATCGGTAAAATAGTTTAGGCTCTAGTTGGAGGTACAGACAGACAGACAGACAGACAGACAGACGGAAATTCAAAAACCACTTTTTCGGATTCAGGAAGTCATGAAACGTCAAAATTCATCAAAATCTCGAGTTCGATTTTTTTGACGATCACCATACTTTCTCTACCTGTAAGATAGAGAGAAAGTAAAAAACATATATATTTGTGTGTAGCTTGGAAGTTATTGGTTTTATAAAAATATGCCTCGAAAAAAATATTTGTATTATAATTAGATCTACATATTTGTAAGATAAGTAATTTAATATCTCAAGTAGTTAAAAAATGATAATTTATGCTTCAGACCGGAGACCTTAAAGTAATGTTGCCGAAATATTGAGGGTAGCCAATTTGTTTGTAATATTTATAAATGTTTTGAAATGAAATTTAATCAAAATAGTTATAGCCAATTTTGAGAAAATTGACTTTTTCTCTTTTTAGTCTCCAAGAAACTACCCTTAATTTTAGGGTTAGATATCCAATTCCAAAAATCCCGCGGGGCAACTCTATGAAAACTCTAGATACTAAGTTTTAGCCTGATTGATAAAACAGTTTAGGCTTCTAGTTGGAGGCACAGACAAACAGAGAGACGGAAATTCAAAAACAACTTTTTCGGATTCGGGGGTATCATGAAACGTCGAGTTTCATCAAAATCTCGAAGTCAATTTTTTTGACGATCACAATTATTTCTCTACCTGTAAGATAGCAAGAAAGTAAAAATGATGGATAAGCACTTTTTGTTTTGCCAAGATTTTAAGATGATTATATTTCCTCGGGAGTTGAGTTATGAGAATAATATTACATACAAGCTTAGGTATCATGATACTTCCTTCAAGAAACTGAACCAGTTTAGGTTCCTATAAAGCCTGAAAAATGTATTTTGAACCTATGAATATTATTTATAATAATAGTCCTAGCATTTTTATTTATACTAAAATTTCTGTGATTTATTTAAATATAATCTCAGATCTGTTAGCTTTGAAAATGTGTTTCTCAACTACTTTGTTTTAACAAGCTTTTATAATTTGTAAGAAATATTCAAATATATTTAAGTATAATTACAATATATATTTTGTTGGATAAACTTGACAGTTTTTTTCATTTAAAATTGTAGTGTAACTATAGGTTACTTTTGTAATAGTAATTTAGTTTAGTTAAATTACCTTAAAAAATACAAAGATAGTAAATTAACATTAAAAATACAATTTGGTTGTAGCGTGTAAGGTTTCATTTGAGCCCACAGAAGGGTTGAAATTTCAGCCATGTGTTGTTTTTTGGGGGGGAGAGGTAAGAGTGGGGATGAAGGTAAAGGTTAGGATATTCGAGGTGATGGTTTACCCACCAGAATAAAATACAACAGCAAATAAAATATTCGTGTGTCTGAAAACGAAGCCGTAGCGTCAGCTATAAATTGTTTAATTTACTGCTAGGCATAGATGACAAAGCCCCGTGCGCTTCTGAAATTCCCGGGCAGGCTGCTGCGGACCTAAGGCATAAATATATATATGCAAAAAGTAAATACATACTACTAGAAATGTTATTAAAAAAAACATTTTTATGAAACGATTTGTTTTTCCATGTGGCACTTATCGGAACTAACATTTTCAGGCTAACACACACACACACACAAAACAGTGTTCATTGAAGTAAGACAATATTTTAACATATTTTCCATTTCCAATGAAAAACAGTAGAAAGGAGAACTGGAACATTTAAAAAACCTTATTTGAACAATTTATAACATTTTACAACATATTCATTCTTAATTTGTGTTGCCAATCTTCTAATCTAGTGAATGCTGGTGAATTTCCTTGGAACTCCCCTTCCGCTTTCAGTTCTTTTTTTACGTAAATTTTGCTTAGCCATAACCACAGTAGAATACTTAATATTATATATATTTAATATATGTATAGAATACAAATAGATATGTTTACATTGATAGATATAAGCTTATATATAAATACATATTTATATTTATATATTGATATTAATTCGTCGGAACAAAATTCGATTTTAATGAAAATAAGTATCACTGTATTCATAGTTTGATTTGATTATAAGGTAATATTAATTTTAAAATGTGTTTTATAATAATTTATTACTTTGTGTTTATTTTTTTAAATAGTGTTAAAATGACTATCAAAATAAAAGCGTGATATAAATTCAAAATGTTTAGATATATTGTAAAAGGTTTCTTCCTATAAAACAAGTCTTTCAGATTAGAAAAATTATGAAAATTTTAGTACAATTATGTACATTCAATGAATAGAATCTCTATATTTATTTTAAATGAACACGTACATTGGTTAGACCAATATATCTTGAAACTACTTGTCGACGTCATTTTTCATATCATTAAAAAACCCAAGGATATCATACTTCTACATTCACTTTTAAAATAATATAAATTACAATATCTCAATTAAAAAGCTAACTAGACCATCATTATAACTCTATCTTGAGTCAATTTTTCGAATACACTCTCATCAAGAGGATTCCTCGTTAATTTGTAAACGTTTTCATAAAACGTGACGAGGGTGGTTGAGGGGAGGGCATACTTAACACAAATGAGTTGCTTCAACTAGTGGGACAAGCTGTTTTGAGTTGCAGAGAAGAGGATTGAATAAGATTGAGGAAGCGGGTAGGGTCTAATGGCTTATGATACCGGGCGAAGTAAATAAATCTTAGTACCTAGGGTCTGCACGTGTGGGTATGATTTTTTTTATAGCATATCTTACACCCCGTTCGGATTATTCAGCCATCATAGTCCACTTAGACCGACATTGTAATCGAGATTTGTATTTGTTGGTTTAATTGATTGCGCGCGCGTGCGCAATCAGATGAAGATCAGAGCATGGTCTGAAAAATAGTGCTCAAGACTCTAGAATAGCTCAAGGAGAAATAAAAAATGTGTGCTTGTATTTTGGTGTTTTATCGCTACGCCTCTCCATTAAAATGACAGTCAAAAATAAAATAGGAAAACATAACATTATATTAAGGACTGTATAAAACAGTGAATTCCTAAAAATGTGATTTAAAAAAAATTGTGTAATACAGACTATCTTCTCAATCAGATAAAGTAAAAAAAATGTTAATTTTTATTATGGTTACTAATTAAAATCTTGTTCGCGTAACACTATGTTTGAGAACTGTGCCGCATTAGTGTACTTTAGCAAATAAATATATTTAACTTTTTTTCGCTTAGTTTAATTTTTTTATATTCTTAATGCTTCAAACTTACCCACATAAAAAAATTATAGTTTTTCTATATTTTTATTTTAATATATTTTGAATTAAACATTAAAATTATATTAATATATTAAAAAAATATTCTACTCTGTATATTAGTTTAGAAAAAACTATCAACAACAACCATTACCTTAGGGAATGTTTAATTCCTTCTTTTCATACTCTAGGCGCAAATAATTATCACATGTGATTCTTCCATTAGACCAATGTTAAACTGTAGTTCTAGCATTTGACACCTGTAGCAACACGGTCAAGCTTACCCTGCGCCACTCGGATGTCTTCAAGATTGTTGAATCAACTTTTCTCACCTCACCCCCTTTCACCCTCTATTTACCATCGCCAATAACATAACAAAGTCCTAACAGGTAAGGCTCATTATCCTTTTTATATGAGTGGTTTGAAAGCTTTATTAGTACTATTCACCTAACATTTTACAGTGTTGCCAGTATTTGTAGAGAATGAATGAGAAGAATTCCTAACAAAACCTTAATGTATCCGGGCTTCAATAGAAGTGTCAAGTATCAGTGGTGTGTTCACAAGCGTAAATTAGAATTTTTTTAATATAAAGATTGAGATAAGGAAAATATCAAAATAATTATGAGATAATCATTAAATATAATATATATTGAATATTTAAATCAGTGAGTTTTGTTTTAACTAATTTCTATATCATAATCTAATAAATATTTGCTGAAAAATGGGCAGAAATAAAGGTGATAAGAAAGGTCATGGCCGTGAACACAAAAGAAGTAGGCTAGTAGAACTTATAAGCTAAGAAAAAAATCGCAAAACGAGAGGAAGTTAGGCAAACTGACTTTGGTGAATAAAGAGTTGAGATTTTAAATTAAAATATGAAATCGAAAGATTCATCAATTGAATTACAAGATTTGGAAGCTATTTGGCAGGAAGAAAACACCGACCGAATGGGGTAATATTATACTTTATTTACTATTATAGTTATAATATAAATAGATGGTAATATTTATGAGTGATATCTTCAGAAAGTTTCTATATGCTTTTCGAAAAATTACTGCTGAAATACTGATTTAATTTCTATATCAAGATGGTAATTTATTTAAAAAAATCTCTGGTCTAATATAAACTTATATCACAACACTAGTTGCTAAGATTCCCGCTAATAATCGTTAAAACATTAGGTTATTAATTATATTTTAAATAAAATGTTTTGCTAGTAATAGTTTAAATACGTTTTGTTTAACTCTTTTAATATTATTTATTTAGCCTTTGTTCACTAACCAAAGAGTAGTGTATAGATTTAATACATTTCAGTAATTTTGTATTTTAATGATATTCATAGGACTTCTATTATTTGTAAACCTTTGCTCTTAGTTTTCATAAAAACAACTATAAAATTACAAAAAGCTTTTAAAGCAGGGGTTATCAACCTGGAAGTCATGTCCTCCTGGGGCGGGGTTGAAAACCTACCGGGAAGGGGGGGAAGAAGTATGGAACAATAAGGAAATAATATTAAAAATTAGCCAATAAGACCAGACATATTTTATCTAAATCCCTTTTTCCAAAGTAAATAAGACCAAATAAGTAGGCCTGAACCCAATATTCAAGAACCGATGAAAAGTCTCAACCATCACACAGACCTTCAGTGATAATAGTGTCAGTAATTCATTGAATTTTGTGTAAAATAACATGAATAAAAAACAAAACTATTTAATATTTATTTATAACGATCCCAAAAAATAGGGGGAGGGAATTTGATTACCTACCAAGGAGAGCGTCAGGAGGTTAAGAACCAGTGCTCTAGAGGTATTCAACATTCATACCTCTACCCCTAAACACAAAATTTGTTTGGTAAGGTCTTGACTAGAACACTTCCGGCACAAATTTCAAAAAACATTTTGGACTAAAACACCTTCAGCACAATTTTCAAAAACTTTTCTGGCGCTTTATTCGGTGACCTGATGGTCTAAGCCCTAAGGCATCACTCTCTCAATAGACTAGAATACCGATTGTGGGGGGGATTGGGGCTTAATCCCTGTCTTGTGTATTGAGAGTACTTTTCCCTAAATAGCTTTCCACTATCCCTCTACGCAAATGCGGGTGCACATCTTCTAAATCCAACCTTTCTCATCCCTAACACATTGATAAGAGTTTTTTCAGTATCACATTTCTTTTTCTATAAATAGCTTACAATGTATTAGTAATTTAGAAAAACTATATTTCTACGTATAATAAAAACTTTATATATCACTAGATTTAAATTTGTGTATATCAGGCTCAAGGTTAGTTACACATAGCCCAGGTGGACAAAGGCTGTCTAGTCGTCTTCAATGATGATAAAATACCTCTTTTCATAGAAGAAATAAAGAAAGATGACGATGAAGTCAATTAATTGCTACAAAAGTTAAACAGTCTTTTTAGAAGTGTCTGTTGCCAGAAATTTTACTTAGAAGAGTTCCGAGAAAACTTATGTTTTGATCCTAATCTATAATAGAAGTGCAACGCACCATTACTTCGCGAAAGATAAAACAATTAAAGCATCCATTTGTGTAAATACTAAGTACTATTAGAAGGTGTTATAATTGTTTAATTAGTGGGCGAGCAAGATAAATTTAAATATGTAAATTTTTTTATATAATATTACAATATTTAAAAAACAGAACTTTATTTTGAATTCAACCAAACTGGTAGAATACAGTAAGATATATTTAGGTTTGCAAATTCATATATAGAGAGTTTACTGATTTTGATTGAAAGGCCTTTTTTCCTATTAGTATCCTACTATTCATTAGTATTTTGGTTGAAAAAAGAGGCCTTTTACTAAGCCCTTCCAACCAAAATCAGTTTATAGTAGTTCAGTAGTTCAGTTGTACAAATATTTGTATTCGTATGAGTAGTATAAATAAAATATTAAAATAAATTTGTAGAAATTATTTAAATCAAACATTACTAGGCTAAACCTAAAAAGCGATGGTAAAACATATAGCTACTATTATATTATATTTTCTTCATTTTCAAGGAATTGTTGAAGTATTAGGCCTACTTTAGTTGAAAGATTTATAATATAACTCTTACACTATTGGACCAGTTATTATGGACAGGAGGGACAAAATCATATCGTTTACTAATATACAGGATTTATTATAAATTATGTAAGCTATATAAGGCTTGAATGAAATTCAATCATGTCACTCTTCTATGCATTGAACATTATTGCTCAAAATTCGAATTTCAGGATAACTACTTGAATGTGTTTCTAATATATTAATTTAAAGTTTTATACGCGTATTGGACTCTCAAGAAGATAGAAAATAAATACTTGAAGGGATTTAAAATGTGGTGCTGGAGAAGAATCGAAAATATCAGATGGATAGACAGGGTGGTGAATAAAGAAGTCTTATTAAGAGTGGGTGAGAAGATAACCATTTTGGGTGTGATTCTTTGGAACAAAGAAAATTGGATTGGACACATACTTAGGAGGAACTTTCTTTTACACGATGTCATATAAGGTAAGGTTGAAGGAAAGAAGAGCTTAGCCAGGAGGAAAATTCAAATATTGAATGACTTGAAGGAAAGAATAAAATTCAGGGAGTTTAAGGAGGAGGCAGAAGACAGGGTGCATTGGCGGTCTAAGTTCACTGGCAAAATAAATGGACCTGCTATTATACAGAACCCTTGATGGCAATAGTAAGAGTGGTAATTATTATTATCATATGTGTAAACTTGATTTAACTAAAATTGCCTAAATAAAACATTAGGTTGGTTAATTGGGACTCAGTAAATATAGGTTACAAAAATAATGTAACCAGTGTGAGTGACATAATTTTGTTAATAAAGAATTGTTTTTAGAAATGCTCAAATCTAGTAATCATTAATATGGCATTGTACGCAAGTTACAAAGGTAGGTATATATTTTTGATTCCAAGATGACTTACATGATTTTGTTAAAATGAGGTAAAACTGATTAAAAATAAATGGTACGGCGCACCGCACAGACTCTCTCTCTCTTTCTATAAACTCGTAAGATTTCTGAACGGAATAATGTACATTGTATCATAACCACTCCACATAAGAACACGCATAAAATAATATACAATGATATAGGATCAATGAGAAAAGAGGCGCATCTTTGT